>VDFB02013617.1:0-26716 GCA_007258455.2 Sequoia sempervirens | reverse complement strand
TATAGGAGGATCTCTTCCTCCACCACCTCTACCTCTACCTCTACCATGTTGGGAAATTCAAGGAGGCATTTTGATCTCAACCCACACTCATAGGTCCTACTACAAACTACCTCACATTTGGTGATCAATTTACAGACTCAAGAACACCTGCTCTGATACCACTTGATGAAGGGTACTCCCTTACAAATGAAAAATCACCATAACACACACAGGTTTGCACAACAAAAATGCAGGAAGAAAAGAGATATTTTATTGATACTAAAATGGAAAAAAAATCACAAAGTTATATGGGCTACTTGATTACCAAACATCAGATCCAATCAATCAAATATGTAGATTGGGCATTCAAACTCTTCTTTAGTATCTCACTGACCAATATCCCCTCCGCCACTTCCTCTCTAGCCCTTTATACTATACTCCCCCTTCGTGTCAACTCAGCCTCTCAACATTATTTTCCTCCTATCTTGTCTTAGTATCACCTCATCATCCAATGATCATCAAGATCTCCCATGTATTTATCCATTCATTTGCTTCCAACCATTGGCTTCACGTTTGAAATCGCTTGGCCAATGATCATGTTCATTCACAACAACGATGTGGAATCAACCAATAATAACATGCCACACCTCACCACCTAACTCCTCTATCAATTTCCATCAGTCTACTCAAATCTTTTTCCACCCTCCCACCATCATAATGTCAAGGGACTTCAAATCCTCACTCTGAAATAACACGGTCTCGTCGATGAAGCTTTATCAAAATGTTGTTTCTTTTTCATCATCAATTTATCATCATGTCATAGGGACTCTTCATAATGTTTGAAACATGTTATTCTCCCCAATATACACCTTATCACTCCATTAGAGGGACTCCCAAAGGACTCCTTCTAATAGCCTAGAGTCTCCCCAATGCCGCTTGTCAGTAATGTCTATAGTTCATTGGGTGATCGAAGGGACATCGAATATCATCTTGCCAACACTTGAACCTCCTATCGATGAGAATCTCTCACAAAGTTTTACTACTATTTCCTTCACCATCGACACTTCAAAGGGACATGAGATAAGGTCCCATCGAAGTCTCCTTGTCACACCAATGAGCTAGTCCATTGAAGCATAGAACATCTTGATGAATTCAAGGTGTAAACCTTAACGTTGTATCTCAAAGTCTAAATGTCATACTTGGTAAACTTAAGCTGATTAGCCCTTATTGAGAGAAAACAATCACAAATTGATCCAATATTTCTTGTATGTCTTGGATTCTCTTGCATCAATTACCAAAAGGAATAGGAATATCACCAATATCTAATGTTATAAAATTATATCAATATAATGAATAGTTAGGAGATAATGATTTAGAGCTACAATGGAAAAATTAGATACACCAATAAATAAACATAGGAAATTAAGGATACTTTTAATAAAAATATTAATAGAAGCACTAGGAATGGATAATATGAGTATCTAATGAAACATAAATGAAGGCTTGAAGTTCATATTTAAATAATATTTTGAAGGCTAAGGTAGATCATCTCAATTTCCCTCTAATCACTATAAAGCGAGGATCTCAATTTTAAAATTTCCTTAGGTGTCAGATGCAAGAACATCCTATGGTGTAAGAGAAATATTGCATCACTCAAAATTATTTTACCTGAATTTGTTTATTTATTTATATGTTTACAATTATAATTCAATTATTAGTCAATTATTATAGATCCTACCATATTTTATTTCACTTTTACATATTATCTCAAAGTTGGGAATATACACTCTACATTGATCCTATAATGTTGCAATTAATTTATAGAATTTGTTATCATCAAAAAGGTCTAATTTAATCTTTGACCTACTAGTGGACATAATAAAAAACATCTTGTTTCATCAGTAGTATATTTTGGTAATAGTCTTACACTTACAACAATAAGAAACACATTACACTAGACCTAGGAGGTCTTACTATGTAACTTACATTGTTACTCGTCAATCCACCTTTATTGTATTCATTCTTGGAGACACTTTTACACATTTTTCTAACTACATATTTCATGAGGCATACAAATTTACACCACCTTGCACCTAATTAAGATCACTCATAAGGCTAGAAGATGATACATGGCATCCTTGGATATCATCAAAATTCATAAAAAATAATAGAAGATAGAATGGAATGGCATTATATTATAATATATTTCAAATTGTGTAGTTAGACCATTTATAATCAAATGGTTAAGGCCTATCATGTTGGAAGACCATTCAGACAAATTGTAATTTTATTGTGAATATGAATAAATAAATAATATATTGCTACTTTTTCATTGATTCATGTTATATGTTTTTTACATGGTTTCATGGTTGGAAAATCCTTTATTGGACCATCCAGCCATAAAAAATATTAGTTTTCAATAACTAATTTTTAAAACCTACAAAAATAATATAATACAAAGAGAATACCATATGGTATAGCTTGAAAATACAAAAATGATATAGTATTCACTATATATATTGACTATACTTACTTAGAAGTAGAAGAATCTAAGACCTCTTAGATATGTCTTACTATCTGAGGTCCATCCAAACTTATGCATATATAATGCATAAATTTCATTAGCCCAACCCAAATACTTTAAGGTAATATTTTGTAACTTAGAGAGAATATTGTGACAAGATGAATGCAAAAGAAGATAAAGAATAATATAGAAGAATAAAGAAAAATTAAAAACACTAGAGAATGAAACTATAGAAATGGGAACTTTAGGGAAACCAATTCACATAATTGATACTCCAAATTAAAAAAAAAAAAAAAACATAAGAGGAAAGGATATCTATAATATCATCTAGGTTGAGTTTCATGACCCATATGATGCCACAATTAATTGAATAATATAAAATCAAGGATTGTAGGACAAAATAAGCACTAAGTGAAGAGGAGTTTTAATTAAATTCCCATAAATATGAAATTAGATAAAAAAAAATGAAGGGAGAAGAAGATGTAGGAAACAAGGAAATTATGACAAATAATACCTTCACTACTAAATTGGCAACCAAATCCCTACTACAATTTAGTGGATAGAAAAGAAAAATGTAGTAGGAGCCATGACAAAGAGTTAGAATGAAAAAGTACAAGGATCAAAGAGGCCTATTACAATATATCAAATCTTCAAAGAAAGAGGATAAAATTTTATGTGGGATAAAAATAAGAAGAATTGCAATTATAAAGAAGAAACACATAAAAAAGAGGGAGAAAAAAATAACCCTAGAGACAAATGATAAATTAGGAAGAAAATAAATAAATAAATAAAGAGGAATTAGAGGTTAAAATATTGTACAAGGATTATTTATAAAAATAAAACCCTTGGAGATGGCTCAAATATATATTACAACAATGACAAATAATAAAGATAACATTTTGGAATTTGGAGGCAACCTTATGCTATATTTAAAATAACACTTTTTTAGTAGAAGAATTATTGTAGGCTTTTCTTAAATATATGATAGAAATAATTAAAAGAAAGAAACAAGAAAGAGACAAGAAAGAGATGTAACACTAACAATAAAATAAACTCTTAGAGATCTATAATTAAAAAGATTAAAATATAAATATAATTTTCTCTTGAGTTATAAAATAAATTTTGAGCATTAAGAGATAAGTAACCTAGAACAAAGTAAAGAGTGGATACAACTATCCAAATGAGAAGAAATGAATATGTTACAATACAAATATATAATAAGAGAAAGCTTAATAGGCCAATAGAATGACATACCAAAATTTGTTGGAGGAAGAAGGGGAAAAAATGATTTGTAGTACCTATTAAGGGTAAGAACTATACAATAATGGTTTTAAATGACACATCCCTACAACCAAGGAAGTTATATAACAAAGGATACTCATCAATTGGTGACATGATAGAAATATACATCGAGGAATGTGATAGAAGAGTAATAAATATAAACATAAGAGGATATGTAATAAGATAAGGCATGGTGATGTAATAGAAGGAAATAATGTATATAAATGAAAGAACATGATGTGTTCATAAGATCTATTGGATCTTATATCAAGAAAATAATAAATATTTGGTTCTATCTTATATTTTCTATTAATACATGTGTGTATAATCTATTTTCAATGGTTTTTATGTCAATGTATATGTTATGTTATTCTTCATTACTATACCACACCAAAGTATAAAACAACATAATAGAAATATAGTATTTGGTTTGTGTTTTTATCTCAAGAAGTGTATATTGATTTCATGTTGACCATGTATATAGTTTGAGATTGAATAAAAATATTTTATTTAATTTTTTCAATTTTTATAAACTTTGTCTTATGAGGTACACTACAATTTTTAAACATTTTTTAATGCAAAAATGACTATTAAAATTAAATAATTATAATCCAATATTAAGATAAATAGGTTAGAAAGGTAGAATTTGAATGGATGATTAGAAAAGAAAGAAAGATTGTCTATAGAAATATCTAGTTTTATTATTCTTATTGATAATCTTAAAGTAATAAAGGTGGTCTAAACATTTTATAACAATATTATCATCTCAACTCTTAAGATTGATAATTCCTATAAACTAAAATAGAAATGTAATATTTTTTTATAAAACCATATTTAAAACGTGTGACTAAACCAAATAAATAATGACAAGAGGTGTTGACTTGGTACATTATTTGGATAGTATTTTTTAAGTTTCAACTTAAAATTGATGTATAACATAAGCTAATAGAGTCCTTCATGAACAAATTGATATTTTTTATAATTATTTTTTTTTCACTATTTTTAAATAGGTCAGAGTTTACATTCACTATATTTTACTTTATATAAAGTTTTTATTTTTAAACTTGATTAATAAAATTGAAATCCAAAATATAATCAAGACTAAAATAATTTTAAATATGAATAGCTATTATTTTTTTTCTTTTCTAAACACTATTTTGATAACTCTAGAAAACCTTATAATTACCATATATTATTTAAAAATTTAAATGTACATGATAAATTTACAAGGATATATATGAGAAGAAGTCGTACTCACAAACTTACAACATTTTAAGGTGGGTCAAATCTGCAAGTGATTGTGGTAGTTGTCCATATAGCTCATTTGAATATAAATCCCTATCCCATACAAAAAAATGACATGGCTATTAAATTACTACTCATAAATAAGAAAAGGAATTCATTAGTCAAAAATTGCTCATGAATTTTTGAGATTAGTCTACTCAATTTAAAATTTCATCCATAATCTTATTCATCTTTGGAAATTTGGTCTTTATGTATGTAATCAAGTTCTTATCTTACATTTTTTGTAAATTTGTGAGGTTCCCAAATTCTTTTGGAATGCTTCCTGATAGATGATTCATTCCAAGTGACCTAAAATAAATACATCAATAATTTCAAATGTAAAAGATAAGATTTAAGTACAAGAGTCTCCATATATTTTCCAAATAATATTTTCTTCCTAAAATCATTATTTATGAGGGAAAATCTAAAGGAAAATGAGTACCAAAAAGTGTCATCTAAAGCTTTATAACAAAAGAACTTACAAATTTTTTAAATGAGTCAAAGATCCCAATTCTGGTGGTATTTTTCCATTGAGATGGTTAGAACTAAAATCGCTGCAAAAGCAATAAACATTACTATAAATATATATCTAAATCAAATTCATTGTAATTCTAAACATAAAAGAAATAACAAATAAAATTGATTAATAAGATGTCTAGACTTACATGCACATTTAATCAATAAAGAACTATTAATAAGAATTTAAACCAAAGACTAAAAATAAGATTTACTACACTATGGAAGGGGTTATCTTAGCACATGTGAGGTCCTACATTCTATCATGTTAGACAAGACACTTGCTATTGTTTTGAAATTGGACATGGAAAAACTATATGATATGGTTGATTGGGAATTCTTATTGGCTATTCTAAAGAAATTTGGTTTTTCCAATAGCCGATGTAAATGGATTTCCTCCTACCTTTTTGGTGCAAAATTTTCAATTTTAGTTAATGGTTCTCCACATAGGAAATTATCTTCAACTCAAGGGGTCAAACAAGGTGATCCCCTTTCACCTTCTCTCTTTATCTTAATGGATGGGGGTTTGAGTAGATCTAGAATTGCATCATGATCCAATCGATTGTGGAGAGGTATCTCTGTCAAGCCTTTTCCAGTCCCAATCTTCCATTCATTATTTGCATATGACACCCTTATGTTTGGTCATGCAAGTATGGATGAAGCAAAAGTAATAAAAAATGTACTTACTGATTATTGCTCTTTTTCGAGCCAATCTTTCAACAAAATAAAAATATAATATATTCTTCATTAATGTCAGTCCCTTAGTCAAAACATAATTATTGAAATTTTGGGGTTTCCAAAATTATTCTCTTCCATGCAAGTATTTGGGAATCCCTTTCTTTTTGGGAAAAGAAAAGCATGACTTTTGGGACAAAATAATTACTTCTGCCTCTAATAGGATCCTGCATTAGAGATCAAGATGGATTTCTCTTGGAGGAAAAATGGTGTTATTAAAAGAAGTTTTGCATTCTCTCCTGATTTACTTAATGTCAGTCTTGAAACTCCCTTACGATAAGGGTATGACCTTTCAAAATACCTTTAGAGACTTTCTTTGGGCAGAAAATGTCACTCAAAAGAAAAAAATTCCCCTAGTCACATGGGAATCACTTTGTAAATCTAAAATGAATGGTGGAGTTAGTGTGAGAGATCTTTTCTTCACAAAATAAGGCGCTGGGCACCAAACCGGTCTATAAATTCTATTCCAAACTTGATACCAAATGGTGTCAAATCACAGGGAACAAATATCTGATTCTTTGGATAGAGAAAGAATATTCACACAGGGAGCCCTTCCCTTTGGATAAAAAAATTGGAACTTCATTTCTTCATGCAGAATGATTATTCTCCCTCACCTTTTTCTTGTGTGATTAATAATGGGGAAAAATCTCTCTCCTGGGAAGACGCCTAGAATGGGCATCAATCCCTCAGGCTCCTTGGAAATTGGGAACAAATTAAATCTATACTAAAGGATCTTTGGGAAGACAAGGTAAGAGATTATTTTAAAATTAATGCTAGGGATCCTCTTTAGGGTGTCAAGTGGAAAGATTTCAATTTCATTTATGCCCATGCTTTCTTAAAAGAGTCTCTTAGATGTGAACTGAAGAAAAGACATTTTTTTATCAAAAAACTCGATGAATTAATCTGGACTAAGGCCAAGTTTGGAAAATACAATCTAAGGGACATCTACAACTCTCTTTCCTCATCCTCCAGGTCCACGCCTTGGCCTTTTAGTCTATGTTGGAGTTCTAATGTTCTTCCTAAAGCAGGAGTATTCTCCTCGTTGGCACTAAAGGATAGAATCTTGTCTGGGATGAGATTGGATAGATTCTAGGAATAGTCCCTCATTTTCATTGTGTCATGTGTGGTAAAGCTTATGAGTCCACTGACCACCTTCTCATTGGATGTGATTTTTCCCACCATTGTTGGACCTGGTTGATGTTGAAACTCGGTTGGATGTCTCCCCTTCAAAACTTGGTTTTAAAGAATTTCCTAAGTTGGCCTTTCTTATTTACAAACTCAAAGTTTTCTTGTATTTTGGATTTTTCACCCTCTATCATCATTTGGAACCTATGGCTAGAGAGAAATAATTGTATATTCATGAAGAAAACCCTATCTTTGAATCAAATCATTCAGAAAATAGAAATCTCCATCTCAGAAGTAACATTATCAAGTGCTTATAGAAGTGAACATTCTAAAAAGGAATTCTCCTCTTAGCACTCTTTCATTCTAAAAAATTGGACGGTATATTCATGAAGAAAACCCTATCTTTGAATCAAATCATTCAGAAAATAGAAATCTCCATCTCAGAAGTAACATTATCAAGTGCTTATAGAAGTGAACATTCTAAAAAGGAATTCTCCTCTTAGCACTCTTTCATTCTAAAAAATTGGACGCTTCTTAGGCTTCCTAAATTTGGGTCTGTTTAACATAAGGGTCATACAATGAATAGAAAAGCGATAAAATGGATCCCTCCTTCTCGAGGTTTCATCAAGCTAAACTTTGATGGGGCCTCTAGGGGCAACCCTAGTAAGTCTGGGGTAGCTTAGTTCTAAGAGATTGGTACAAAAACTATATTGGGGCTATATGTACTTCATTAGAGGATGGCACTAACAACATTGTTGAATTCAATGCTATAAGGATTCGTTTGGAATTGGCAATAAAATTATCTATTTCCCAATAGTTACTGAAGGTGACTCGATGGTAGTGGTCTCAGTGTCATCGAACAAAAATTCAAACTATTGACATTTAAATTATCTTTTGATGCATATTCTATCTCTTCTCAAAAACTTTCCTTCCTTCCATATTGTGCATTGTTACAGAAAGGCAAATGTTCATGCAGATTTCTTAGCAAACAAAGCTATTGATGATTAGATATCTATTAAGGACTTCTCGAGGCAAGAGTGTGCCTCACTATTTACTTGATTCGGTCTTAACCTTTCATGGTGGTTGCTCCTACAGGTTTCTATTGGTTCTTAGTTTTCATATCACTTGTTAAAAAGTTTTGGTAAAAATGTACTTGGCAGGATAACTGTTTAAAAATATATACTTCTTGGATGGGTCATGTTGCTAAAGGAAATAGATTTTTTCATGCCTATCGTATCAACATCTCTAGATACTATTTGGTGTTTTAATGTACACCTATCTAGTATCTGTGTAGCTCTCTCCAACACTTATTTCCCGTGGGAGATTGTCCCCCACGGATAGTTGATGCTAGACGGGGTGACGACGAACATTAAAGCATCCTCTTTTGGGATGGTTCACTTGATGTCTGCATTATCTGGCATTTGTCAGTGACAAATTTAATGGATGGAATGTGTTTTATACTATTTCATGCCTCCTATTATTGGTGACATGCATTTAAATTGGTTGCTTAGGGTATTGCTTACCGTTGATTCCCTTGCATGGATAATTTTGATGGCTCCCTTTTGGCGTGGCTTAACCGGCACACTCTAAGCGTTGACCGCTTAGAGTGGCTGATGTGGGACCCAGCCGTAATCTGTCCCTCTTTCCGCTTGTCGTTAACCCCGTTCGGTGGATGCATTTGTTTGAATTGTTTCTTCCGCGCATAACTCAAAACACATTGTCAAAGTTTCGAGCTGTATATGTTTTTGATCACAGTAAAGTTTTTGGTCGCATTTGCAGCGTAAGAAGACATGGGTGTCTTCACGAGGCAGTCGCAATGTTTCAGTGTATGCAACGAACAGGTCTTCAGCCCTATCGGATTACACTTGCCAGCGCAGTTCCAGCCTGTGCCAAAATGGGAGTTTTGGAACAGAGTATCCGTAAAACCACGAAGGATATAGGAATTTTTTTAGATGTTGTAGTTGGTAATGCTCGACCGAGTGCCTCAAAAATGGGGTCTTATGGAATGCTAATATTAGAGGATATGCACAAAATCGGTTTGTTGAAAAGGCTCTAGAAACTTTCAAGCAGATGCAATTGGCAGGAGTAAAGCCAGATTCCTCTGCCTTTACCACCATCCTCCCTGCCTGTGCCAAATTGGGAGCTTTGGAACAGGCTGTGCATACCCATCACAAAACAAGGATAGAGGATTTTCGTCAGATGTATTTGCAACTGCCCTGGTAGACATGTATGCAAAATGTGGAAGGATAGACAAGGTACGTGAACTGTTTGACAAAATGCACCAAAGAAATGTGTTCTCATGGAATGCCCTGATTGCAGGATATTCACAAAATGGATTTATTGAAAAGGCTTTAGAAACTTTCAAGCAAATGCAATTGGCAGGTGTAAAGCACAGACTCTACAACCTTTGACAGCATCCTCGCAGCCTGTGTCGAATGGGAGCTTTGGAACAGGGTACAGGCATCCATCAAAGCATAAAGGTTAGAGGAATTTTGTCAGATGTCAGTAGCTGCAACCGCTCTAGTAGACATGTATGCAAAATGTGGAAGCATAGACAAGGCACATGAACTGTTTGAGAATGTGTTTTAAAGACTCATGGAATGCCATGATTGCAGGATATGAACAAAATGGATTTGTTGACAAAGATTTAGAAACTTTCTAGCTAATGAAATTGGTAGTTGTGAAGGGAGCATACTCTCTGCCTGTGCAAAATTGGGAGCTTTGGTAGGTAATGAGCATAGATCTATTTTGCTATTTTGCTATGAAACATTTCTTATCATCCTCTTCATTTTATTTTATTTTATTATCTCTTTGGACTTTTTTATTACCAAATCATATTCCCCTTCATCTAAATACTTCTTTTTACATCTTGACATTTATAAGATTCTTCTAGGATATGATTCTATTAGTCCAACCCCAAATTGTTGTTCTTGAGTTTTTCCTTTTTTTCTTTGGATTATTTTTCCAATTTTTCATTTATCAATGAGGATTATCCGTTCTGCATTTGAATGTTTACATTATCTAACATTTGCTCCTCTACTTTAGTTATTCATTACTATTTTAGTATCATAGGTTAAATTTAGACTAGACAATTATTCACTTTATGATCATGGTGCCAACACACTCTTATAGAACTATTAAATTTGGGACAACTAGAAATATCATGTGATTTATCACCACAAAAATCATGTGGACTTTCCTCTTTTCTTCTGTAATCATTAGAATAATGTCCTAGTTTACCATAGTTATAACATTTTGGCCTTTTGGTCCTTCCTCTTTCTTCGGTACCTCTATTATTATTGTGGTAGCCTCCCCTACTACCTCCTCCTCAATAGTTATCATGGTAACTCATGAAGGCCCTTGCATCTTGAATTTGTGGTACCACATAGTTTATATTGTTAAGTGTTCTTATACTTTCTTTGAATTGAAGTTCCCACTAACCATGTGTCAAATAAGCATTAAATGCTCTTATAGCTAAATGGTATGCTCTATCTACACCCATATCCAAAAAAAAAATTCCTAGTCAATCCATGAACCATTGGTTCATATTCATCTTCTTCATGAAGTCACATTGGCACCTATTTGTGTCATGTTTGTCCCACTTTATATTTTACAATATTTACTTACCATCTTTCTATGGGATTTCTCAAGTTACCCTCTTAGTGCGGTAGCCCTCTTGGTGCCTTTGATTATCAAACATTCATTCCTTGGATGGTCTTTCCTGTTATAATTTTTAAACCAAAATTTACTTCTTCTAGGTGGGGGAGAAGTCTTATCCTTCTCACCTTTCAATAGAATTTCTTACTTCAACATTACATTTACCCACTCTAATTTGAAATTATCAATTTCATCTTTTCCTACTAAATCATTCTCCTATATCTTTGACTAGGGTTCTATTTTGGTGATCAATTCTACAACATCCTTATATGAAGAGGAAATCTTCTCATCGAGTTTTTCTATAATGTGAGGTGTTAACCCTATTTAATAAACCACTCAATTCATTTCTTTTATGTTATGGTTTCTTCCATCTTTCTAACCATACTTTTAAATCATTGTTCATAATATTTTACGTACTCCTCCTTAGGTTTTGTCATCTTCCATATTTTATTTATGTATTTGTTCATACATTAGGTGAATGGAAATTTGTCAATATAAGTCACTCAATTATTTCCATGTTTTATCATGCTTAGGGCATTCTTTAATGCCACATATTAATGCCTCATCATTGAGGGTCTCCACAAAATCATACAATCGGGTCTAATCACCATTAATGCCAACCCCACTCCAATCAAAGTCTAAGGTAAATAGATGTTCACTAGCATGTGTATTTACCAAAAATAGAGAGATTAATCATATGTGCATCCATATTTGGAGGAGATAAAGGTGTTCTTGATTTATTTTATATGGTTTGGGATTATCCTTTCTCCTAGTCTATTAGCTACTCATGGATCTCTTTCTCTCTTTATTATGGCTTCTTTTGTCTAGTTTCACTCCTTTTGTACTTGACCAAAGTCCTTTCTCTACGATTATCTCTTGGCACTTGAACATCTAATAACTCACTTTGTAATACCTATCACAAATCTAATACATAATTATTTCTTGATCTTGCTTTCTCTAATCAAATTAAGGATTCACTACTTATATTGAATCTTTAGAAACTAGATTCTTGATCTTGACAACACGGGAGGTGACGTAGTCTATGAGGTTCATCTCCCCATAGTGTCTCTTTAGCTAAGGATGTGTTGGTTGACAACACATCATTAGTAATCAATTTATCTTTAATTTTTTGAGTTGTTTTCATCCTCAACCTAGGAATCACTCTCATCTATCATCTGCAAAGTTTCCTTGAAAAACTCCAATTTTTTGGTAACTTATTTTATTCTATTGCTAAATATTATCTCCTTTTCTTCACCAATTAACGACTTCTTTACTTCATCCCTTATTTACTTTCTCTTCTTCCCCATAAATTTTTGGTATCTTACATGAAGGTGTTAATGACACTAACAATATGATATGACCACTTTTAAAAATCAATCAAAATAGAGGATTTCCTTTATAGTACTTTGTGTAACTTTACCTATGCATCTAGATTTTTAATACATACATGAATACATCTAAAAATGATAAACTTTAACACAAAAGCTAACCACCCATCTAGGTTTTATAGACATACATGAAGTATGTGTCACCTTTACAACAAATCAAAATCTCTAAGACATACTTTAAGATGTCCATCTAGAATTTCAATAATGTATTTATTACTTCTAAACAAGTAAAAATCTAAAACAGGTGTGAAGAATTCATCTTGATTTTTAATATATTTCCTTAAAAATTTCCAAACTCTTAAACAAACATTCTTTTATATAGGACACTATAATAATCCACCAACAATTCTACTCAAGGATTATATCTACATAATACACTAGATTCCTTAAGAACACAATACACTCCTTTGTTTGAAATTTCAAGTTATGGTAAACACACATATGTAGTGCACTAAAAATACCTATGTTCAATCAATAATTTAATCATAATATCATGACCTATTCAAGATTTTGCTATAGTGAAATGGACTCATCAGTGGTGAAGGGGGGGATGGGATGTGAATAAATGAGGAACAAGACCAAATCACTAATCTTGGTAAGCTTAGCCTCAACCTTGGCACTATACTCTCTTATGCTCATCACATGTTTTTGTTGTCATAGCTCTCTTTCTTATACAATGTCATTGGTGAAAGTATATACAATTTCCATAATCTTTTCAATGTCCTTGTGCCTAGATCCTTTATCATTGTTTTCCCTCTATTTATTTCTATTCTCTATCTTTCTTCTTGAATCTAACTTCTCAATCATTTTAAATAAAAGAAAATCTCTCTTGCTGCCCCTATACTCATGTTCCTAATTAAATAAAGGACCACCTACAATTATGGTAGTTTCCATTTCCTACACCTCTACACTCAACCACATTTAGTTTTTTCACAGTGTGGCGCCATAATGTAGCCTCCATTCTCATGCAACAATGATGAAGGAATGAATTAAATAGAAAATTTAATATAAATTATAAATGTGATTAACATTAGAATTACAAATATGTTAATGTAATTATGATATATATAATAAGAGAGTGAAAAAGTGTCATGACATCCTACACTTCTAAGAGTTTACATCATCCCAATGCATCAATGTTTGGCAAGAAATTAACATAAACTTTATTAATCTTTACACCAATATAGGGCTAGTAAGATTTGATTCTTGAATTTTTCATACCTCATAGTTTGAATGGATTGACTAGGATGCTTATGAACTTCAAAATGTACCTATTCTCATTCATAATAGTATGCTTCCTATGTTTAACAATCAATCAACACTTTGACAAGGTTAAAACATTAGTGAGAAACAATAAATGACCTACAAACAATCTATGCTGGTGGAATAAGTCTATATCCAATTTATGTTAAAAGCGCAAAGCAAGAAATAGAATTGGCATGGTTGACAAACATTGATAATTGGTAAAAGCAATTTAACCTTATAGGTATATTATTGACTTAATTAGACTAGATATTTATATCCATATACCAACTAACTAAAATTGAATCAAAAGGTATCAATAGTTTTACCAAACAATATTAATTTAAATTTCAAAATCAAGAAGTAATGAAATAGTAAGGATATACTAAGATCCCATGCAAGTAAGTTACAAAACTTCCACACATAGCTTAATCCTAGAAATCATAGTAAAACCAACCAATCAAACCAAGATCTCAACATGTTCTCATGTATTTAAGTTGAGGAATGTGTAACATCACAAACATAATACTCAATAAACCTAGTTATACTATGAAGCAATATAATAAATCATACTATCATTATCATACATTATTATATTTATACCAAAATTCAATTCATAATTTATGATTAGTCACATATACCATATTTAGATGATTCATTATAAAGCTTATGCAACATTCAAGGTGGCATCACCTTAGTCATGCATTATCCGAATCCATTGAAATCAATGCATAAATATGTAATCAATAATAAGTATGGGTTAGCACATGTATACAACCATAAACAATCCACATAAATAATTGATTTATGAGATCCTAACACCAAACTTTAATCTCACCATATAATGAAAGTACCGCAATAAGAAAACAACAACAATGTTGAGTCCTTAGAAAATTGTTTTCATGGTACTTAGAACATCAACCACAAGGAACCTATCATAAAAAAATATCAATGATAGAAGTATTATTCCTCCTTACTATATTTTTATGTTCCATTTCCTTTCTAATTTTTAATCACTACCTATTATGTTATCAACTAAGTATGCAATAATTTATATTAATTGGTGTAGAAGTGTATATAACATTTTATATATGATTAGTCTAAGTCTTAAATAGTTTATCCATAATTAATATGAGAATTCACATATTTCATCCAAATATCACAAAGGTACATACTTTTCTTTTTACAAAGATACATACTTTTTCTTAATAATTTATATATTGTAACTTCCAAAAATCATTGTATATGTCAAAATTTATTGAAATATTTAATATAAAAGAAAATATTTAACACATATTATACTTCTATAACATACAAATTAATATATATTATACTTTTAATAAATATTTCGGCACACCCAGGGAGGATGGTGGTAAAGGTAGAGGAGTCTGGCTTTACACCTGCCAATTGCATCTAATTGAAAGTTTCTAAAACCTTGTGCATATCCTGGAATCGTAGCATTCCATAAGACCCCATTTTTGAGGCATTTGGTCGAGCATTACCAATTTTTACATATACTCTGTTCCAAAGCCCCCATTTTGGCACAGGCTGGAACTGCGCTGGCAAGTGTAATCCGATGGGGTTGAAGACCTGTTTGTTGCATAAACTGAAACATTGCGACTACCTTTTAAGGACACCCATGTCTTCTTACGCTGCAGACGTGACCAAAAACTTTATCGTGACCAAAATATATGCAGCGCGGGAGTTTTGACGATGTGGTTTGAATTATACGTGGAGAAACGATTTACAAAAATGCATCCACCAAACGGGGTTAACTGTGAATGGGAAGGAGGACGGATTACGACTGGATCCCACACCAATCACTCGAAGCAATCAACGCTTAGAGTGTGCTGGTTAAGCCACGCCCTCCCTTTTGGGTGGCACTGATTCTTAAATCTAATGAAAGTGGCAATGGCATTTTTGTGTCCTTCATTTGTGACACTTGGCTCTTCACTTGGGACTTGGGCTTTTCTTCAGGTTTTTTGGTATAGGTTAAATTTATATGCACTGATGCTTGGAACAACGGGATTACAGGGCTTTATTGCAGCTGTGAGATGTATTTTCACACGACTTATGGGATATTTTATTTATTTACACAGTCATTCTTGATAATTTTGCACTTTGTCTTTTGGTGTTATATGCAATGGACTCATCTTTCAGAGTGTTTCTACCCGCAAGGCACCATGAAATCCGCATCTATGCTTCGTTCGCAATTGAAAAACTCAGAAGAACTTGCATAATTGAACTCAATCAAGTTGCGGAGGCTATATCTACAGTCTTGGGTTGGGAATGGTTGGTTTTTCACCTGATGGCCCTGCCAAATGAAGTTTCTTCTCAATTTTTATCGAATTTGATGAATGTTCTCTGGTATGTGGATATGGTTAAGTTCCTGGCTGGCAATTATTTTCTCCCGCACATTTGTCCATTTTCGGCTCTTCAACTGGCTCTCGAAGGTTATGATATTCTCAATGGCTCTAATTCTGTGGGAGGGGTTTTGCGCAGAAAACATTTACTTTCCAACCCTTCCTTATCTTCACTCCTCAGTTCGATGGCGCATGGTCCGCTGGATGATGCTCCCTTGAATTCTGGCATCGCCTGCGTAGGCAACGAGCTCATCTAGGAAACACAATTGCTGATATGGTGCAAAATTTGTATGACACGATTCAATTTTTAATCCTCCATGCTCTTGTTGAGCCCCACTCCACCCCATACTTCCCTCCTCCAGCTGATTTAGCCTCTTCTGCTGAAAGTAGCACATGAATTTTATTGGCTACTCTGCTTTCTTGTGCCCTCTCAAGTTTTGTTAGAATTTTGGGATCTTGGGCCACCATTTTCGGATTATGAATTCTGCATATTCCTGTTGGCTTGGTGATTTTGCGGTATGCTCTTGGTGATGTCTTGGGTTTTTCTCAGTTGCCTTCCTATGTTTCGGCTCTTGGATTAATGTTCTTTGCACTACTTGGTGACAGAGGGTTTTGGTTCTTTCCTCCTTCCTTCTCTTCGTGCTTCTATTCTCCTAATATTATGTATTTGGATGTGATAATTATAATATTTTTATTTTTTTTGGTAATCACCTTCATGGCATTGGACCATTTTGACTATTTTGTGAAGGTTGTAACTTTTGTCTCTATTGACATTTGCTCTCATGGAGCTGAACCTGCTCGGTGGGATTTCGACTTGTAATTCCTCTGATTTATAATATAATGTTTAGTGGCTTGCCACTTTGTTTAAAAAAAAAAATTACTAAGATGTTTTTTTTATTTTTTTTAATTTATCTAAAATTAATGATTAACATTTGAATTGGAATGAAAGATTCAAGTATATAAGAAAAATATATATATGGACTAATTCAAATATAAGATATTAATGTAGAGATATGAAATTAAATATAAGTATAAAAACATTTTAGAAAAAATATTTTATTTTTAAATATTAAAATAAAGATAAAATAAGGGAAAGGACCTAGTAGCTACCCACCCTAACTTTGTGTACCCTAAGTCCCTAAACAGTTACAACTATTGTAGGATGAATGATTACATACACAATGGTCGAAAAGTGGTCATTTGGAGGTGTTGAATAATACCCTCACATAGACACCCTAATAATCATGTAATACAACAACCAAAAAAGTTGCACAATTCTTCTAATTAATATTAGTAATTATGCATATATTTAATGAGCAAAAAAATTGGTTCAGCTAATTAAATCAAATTAAGACATTAAAGGTTTTGGGTGTCTTGTTTTTTGGTTCCAAAATCCATATTAGGGGTTTGTGTTGGCATGGACCACACTCTTAGTGGTATCCACTTTATAACATGTCAATTTTGAATACATAATACCTTTTTTCCCCATTACAAGGTCCCTATTATATTATCCTAATCATTTTCCAATACTCCTTCACATTTGTCGCACTCCATCATTCTAGAAGCTTGTCGAATCCTCTCCACTTGAATAAAGGTGTTGACATGGGAATTTTAGGTAATGACTTCAATAATTTCTCCTTCCAATTTCTAATCACATACTTATATACATACATAGTTATGACAAGAATTTACATACTTATATTATTTTACATAATTTGTTATATAGTTGAACATCACATAGACACACACACACACACACACACACACACACACATTAATAGATAGATATGTGCATATATAGCTATATATTTGTTCATAACTGTATATCTATATAGATAGTTGATATATGTGAACACACATAAACTCAAATATATAATAGTTATTGTAGATAGATATGTGTGTATATACAACCATATATATATGTATATAATTTAAATGTGTGTTTTTGTGCCCTACACACATGCCCCATTGAGAGTGAGGACACTCCCTTTTTCTTGTTTTTTGTTATTTGGTCGATTCAAGTATTTTTTCAAGTATTTTTTTTCTTAGGAAGGTTTGTAGATTTTAATGTTGATGTTTGTCATTGATGTCAAAAGAAACAAAGGAAATGAAGTTTGTCAAATGTGGTGTCAAAGGTAGTGTTGATGCAACATGTAAAGGTACTTGTTCTTGTTCCTTCATTTTATGGTGTTGATGCAAACCTTCATTTCCCAATGGTGATACAAAGCAATGTCAAAGGTCGGTGGTGATGCAAAGAGTGTCAAAGGCCATTGGTGATGCAAAAGGTGTATTTTTCCTTTGTTTTCATCTTTATAATATAGTTGCTTTATTTCAAAGTGATTTCATTGTTGATAATTCAAAGGTATATAAGATGGTGAGTTGATAGGGTTATTTTTCATTCAACATGGAGTCTTCTTTTCACAAGAAACATTCATTATAACACAAGTTGTCATCTTTCATAAATTAGATCAGGTATTAAGTGGATAGTTTTGCATAAAACATGAGTGATATGGGTAGAGATTGGTATTCATATATGTTACATAATAGACCCTCAAAAAGTTGCAAGGTGATCACTGTCAAGGATTTTCAGACCCTCAGAAAGTTGCAAGGTGATCACTGTCAAGGATTTTTAGACCCTCAGAAAGTTGCAAGGTGATCACTGTCAAGAATTGTCTTGACCTCTCTTGGTGTTCTTATGAGGATTAGGATTGTTTTTTATTACCTTTTAAAAACAAACTTGGCATTGCTTCCATTTCTTGTTTCAGAGTCTTATAGAAGGAAAATTAATATGGTGGTAACCCCATTTTAGGGTTTTTTATATACCTTATAATCTAAAACTCTTGGCATTGTTTCAAAACCCCAAGACTATCTATATCCTAAGAGCCTTGAAGACCTAGGGTTATGTCTTGTGAAGGCCATCAATGCAAAATTTGCTTTATGTTTTATTCGTTTGTTGAATTGCTATAAATGGTTGAAAGTCACTTAAGTGATGACTTGAGGGGTTGAGCATGTTGTTAACTGGCCCCTATTCTTAGGTGTAATTGGTTAGACATGTTAAAGACTTGTGTTTCACCTCCCAAAGTAAGATCAATGGTCATTGTTTAATTGATGAATTGGAAAATGTTGAAGATCAAAGGTCCTTGTTTAAAGTTGGAGCTAGAGAATAGTTACTTCACAAGCCTTCACATTAACGAGCATATGGGTGCCATTTCCCTTGTTTCAGTTACACATAGTTTAGTAACTATATGGAGACAACAATTGAATGTGTATGACTTCCAAAGCTTTGAGTGTATTCCAACCAATGTTTGGACTCTATGAGAGTGATTTGAAGACTATGATACCATGGTTTTATCAAGAAAATGCATATTGAGGGAGATTTGAATAAAATTTTGTAAAAGAGTAATATGGTGTCACTGTATGACTACATTCATGAAGTGTATTTTTCTTTGCATAGATTAATATAATCTAAATGAGATCATGGGTATATGGAGTTTGATTTGAATTCAAGGTGTGTGTAGAGAATATGCAAATTTCCATATGATTGAAGTTTAAGATTGTTTAAGGTTGTTCATCATGATACAAGACACAATTGTGTAAGAGTCATTTTGTGTTTTCTACTTGATCATTCAAACAAGGTTACAGTCAAAATGTATGCAAAGGTTCAATGAGTTCATTTTCCATATATATATATATATATATAAGTTTAAACCTTGTTTGTGTTTATTGAGATAAGGGGATTCTTGTAAAAGAAGTGATTATCCATGTATGCAGGGTTAAGTGTTAATTGTTTGTTTTCCAAATAGGGGAAATTAATTATCTGAAGCATATTGTAAACAAAGTAGTACTCTATATATTTCTTCTTCATTACTCATTGGAGTTGGTGCTTCTAGACATATTGATTCAATGAGAATTTGGTTAGTGAGACCTAATGGTGAACTAATTGTGAGGAGTGGATTGGTTGTTCAAACCTAACCAACACTCACACAATGGTTTTTCCATTTCTAGGGATTTCCACTTATAAAACTTGTGTCATGGTGATTCTTATATGTTTCCATTGAAGTTTCTGCTTTTCAAAAGTTGCTTAATTGATTTATTTTTGTGCACCACTAATTCACCCCCCCCCTCTCAGTGGTCTTGAGTATTCCTACAATTGGTATCAAAGCAACAAGTTCCTTGCAAAAGTTTAATCAACTCAAGTTGATCGTGATAGTGGAATACTATGGCTAATCAGGAAGGATCTTCTACCTCAAAAGCACCTCTGTTTGATGACACTAAATTTTCTTTTTGGAGTTTTAGAATGGATTCTTACTTATCTTTTTTGGATTTGATGTATGGGAATCAATAGAAAAAGGTTATGCAGTGCCTCTCACAACCCCATTGTACTATTGATGAGAACAAAGCTTATGAGTGCAATGCCAAGGCTAAGAATGTCATCCTTTGTGGTTTGAAAAATGAGATCATTGTCAAAGTCATGCATTGTAAGAGTACAAAAGATGTTTGGGACAAGTTAGTCAGTATTTATCAAGGTGATGTCAAAATCAAGGAAGCCAATTTGCAAACCCTTTGAGAAAATTTTGAAGGGTTAAAATGAATGAAGAATAAACGATTGTAGATTATCTCCTTAGAGTAGATGAAGCATTCAATAATATGAGAGGTCTTGGTGAGAAAGTTGAAGATTTAGTTCTTGTCAAAAAGGTCTTAAGATCATTGCCTCCTAGATATGATGCTAAGGTATCTATTTTTGAAGAGGAAAAGGACCTGAACAAGTTCACTCTAGATGAGTTGCATGGAACACTCATTTCCTATGAAATGAGAACACAAAATGAAGTATCCACAAACAAAGAAGTAGCATTTAAAATTGTCAAGAAATACAAAGAAATAGACTTTGAATTTCAAGACTTGGATGAAAAAGAGTCACATTTTGTTAGAATGTTGAACAAAGGGTCTGGAAAGTACGAAGGAAAACTTCCTTTCAAATTCTTTAACTATGGAAAAATAGGACATTTTGCTACCAAGTGTCCTTATGCAAAATCTAAAAGTGATGTAGAAGATGATAGGAAACAAGGAAAAAAGAATCAATACAATTTTAGAAGAAAGAACACTTTCAAAAATAAAAATAGTCTCTTTATCGAGGAAATTGATATAACTGATAGTATTTCTGAAAGTACTAGTGATGAAGAAGAATAAACTCTATTCATGGCTACTATTGTATGCTCAAATGAAAAACACAAAGATAAATATGACAATATTTTTTATAAGGACCAACAAGATGAAGAAGGTTTGGGAAGTTTTGAATCTAGATGGCATGAAGGAATATTCTTAAGGTATTCTACACATAGTAAAGAATATAAGTGTTTCAATAAGAGACTCAAAATAATAGTTGAAAGTAGTAATATTAAAGTTGATGAAAAGTTGCAATCTAGTACATAACAATTTTAAGATGTTGAAGAAGAATTTGAATTAGAACAAGAACAAGAGCTTCCAAAGAAAGAAGAAACATCTAAAAATCCTATTGAGGCTATGACAAAGACTCCTTCAAAATCTATACAAAGAAATCATCCTGAAGAGTAGATTATTGGGGAAAAAAGTGTAAGAGTGCAAACAAGAAGAAGACCTGCACAATCAAGTGACCAAGAGAATATTTTTTTGTTATCAACAATAGAGCCAAATAATTACAATGAGGTCAGAAAGGATGAATGTTGGGTTAATTCCATGGAGGAAGAACTACGCAAAATAGAGAAGATCAAGACATGGGAGTTAGTTCCTAGGCCTAAAGACAAGAACATTATTGGTGTAAAATGGGTGCTTAGGAAAAAATTAGATGAAGATGGAAAAGGTTGCAAGAAATAAAGAAAGACTTTTTTGTAAGGGGTACTCTCAAGTTGAGGGTATTGATTTTGATGAGACCTTTTCACCTATCACAAGGCTAGAATCCATAAGGATGTTCTTAGAATTCTCTATTTACAAGAACTTTAAGGTATACCAAATGGATGTGAAATCAACTTTTCTCAATGGAAACCTTGAAGAAGAGGTCTATATGGAGCAGCCTAAAGGGTTTCAATGTGAAGGAGGACATCATTATGTTTATAGACTAAAAAATTCCTTGTATGGTTTGAATAAATCACCTAGAGCATGGTACTCTAGGTTGGACAAGTACTTGCATGATCAAGGATTCACTAAAGGTGGAGTAGATAACAAATCATATTATAAAAAAAAGGTGAGGCCTCGTTAGTTATTGTGATCTATGTTGATGATATCATTTTTTGTAGTAGTGATGATGATATGTGTAAAGCTTTCCCTAATCTTAGGAAATATGAGTTTGAGATATCTATGCTTGGAGAGTTTTCCTTCTTTCTTGGATTGCAAGTTTCACAGCTTGATAAAGGCATATTTATATCTCTAAAACTAAGTATGCAAAGGAGATGCTTAAGCGGTTTCAAATGGATGAATGCACACCAATTAGCACTACCATGATAATAGGTTGTAAGTTAAACAAGGTTGATAACTCACCTGATACTGATCAAACTATGTATGGGTCTATGATAGGTAGTTTGTTGTATTTGATAGCTTCTAGACCTAACATCATGCAAGAAGTGTGTTTGGTAGCAAGATTTCAAGCATCTCGTTAAAGTATCATTACATATGAATATGGTGAAAAGGATCTTTAGTTATCTTAAAGGCACACTAGACTATGGTTTATGCTATCCTAGAACTAGTGATTTCACTTTACTTACATACACTAATGTTGATTAGGCAGGGTACAGTGATGATAGGAAGAGTACTAGTGGTGGAGCATTTTTTTTGGGTGGAAGGTTAGTGTCTTGGCATAGCAAGAAATGGGAGTCAGTTTCCTCATCAACAACAAAGGCATAATATATTGTTGTTGCTTCTTGTTGTACACAAGTTCTTTGGATGATACAAACCCTTCAAGACATCAAGGTACATGTGCCTACACCTGTGTCCATTTTTTTGTGATAACACTAGTGTAGTGAACATCTCCAAGAACCTTGTTATGCACTCCAGAACTAAGCACATTGTAATCAAATACAATTTCTTGATAGAAAAAGAGTTGGAAAATGAAGTTTTTTTGGATTGTGTTGCTTCAAATGATCAGGTAGCAAATATCTTTACCAAGCCTTTGTCCAAGGATGTATTTGAATAGTTGATGGAGGGATTAGGTGTTATTTATCTTGCCTTTCTTCACTAGATCATTTATTTTCACCATCGTTTTAGGGGTAGTCTATATCTTTGTTTTATGTCCCTGGACCTTGAATGTCTATTTTAGATTTGGTTGTAGCACTTTTTTGATTTAGTGATATGGTGTAATGCTTAGACAGTGGTCTAACACAGTGATAGTGTACTTTGGATATTGCACAGTGATATGCTACTTAGGCAATAACCTTCTACTTCTCTCAAGTGCCATGACTAATTCCATGTTTACTATTGACAAATACAATGCTTCCCCTACTTATTTTCTCATTCGCTATTTTCCAATGATCTCAGTCATAGAGATTTGGACATCTCAGTCAAGATTTTCTAGTGATGTTTATTAGTTTTTTGGACTGCTTATTCATGCATGGTGATATTTTTTCTTGAAAGAATCTTGTTTTAGGGGTATGGTGCTTGTAGGGGTATGGTAATAGTCCCTATGTGTAGACAAGTTGACATTTTCTAGATTTCCCTATGTGTAGACAAGCAAACAGTCCCTATGTGTAGAGAAGCTATAATTTATGGTGTTCATTGTGCATGGTGTTGTTATGTGCTTTCATGTTCATATCTATTTGATTATTATCTGATTGATTTTAGCTTGCTCTGGATTAAAGTTAAGAAAATTGTTTTATGATAACTAATTCACCCCCCCTCTCAGTTATCTGGACTGTTCAATAGGACATTGATAATGGTCCCTTCGACATCTCGATAGGATGATGATGATGGCAGATGGTGAATGTAGGTGACATGTGTCACAATGGGGCTCGTTTCTTTGGTTGCTAGCGTGTAAGATGAAGACCAGCGACTATGTTTCAAACTTTGCTCAATGTTCGATCTGAGCCCTTCATCTCCGATATGATGGTCCACATTCAAACTTCAATGGCTAATTGATCATGTTCACGACAGATTTGTAGAAGTTGTTATTCAACGACATCCTCATTTTTCGAATCAAATTTTATCAATTATGGATCATTTTTTACACTTTTTTTCAATGGTATATTGATTGCAAGATGTTGCCATTACTCCTTGATGTGTTACACTCTTTATTCTTTGTCAAGGTGTATTGATCAAAGAGTTTTTTAACAGCTCTCATGGGAGTTTCATCCCTGCATTCACGATATTCATTATCTAGGGCTCATTCGAGATGTCATAGCCCTTATGGCTTGGTGATGACTCTATGGTTGGGAGAAATTCAGATCTTTTCCATACCTAATTGGTGCTCATCTTTATAAAACCCTAGTTAGGTTAGGCTTGGGGTTCAACTTGTGCTCCTTAGTTATGCCTGATATATAAAGGAAAAAAAGTGTATTCATTTGAAGGGTTCTTCTTTTGGGCTCCTCTCACAGTTTTCTTTTGCAGACACTGTATCTTACATTTTTCCATTGTAAAGTCTAGCTTTTATGCTTCATATCAATAAAATCTCACTATTATCATAGATACTTCTTGCATGTTTGAGTAAGAATATTTTACCTTCATGCTTGAATGCTTGTTCTAGTTGATTTTTTAATATTTTGCAAAATTTGAATCAAAGAAGACACATTTCTATCTTGCTACATCACCTTACAAGTTCATTTCATGTTCTCCTTCTATCCCTTTTCCTTTGTAATTTGTTAGATTAGGGTGGTAAGAGGTTTCATGTGTTGGGTTAGACAAACACATTTTCACTAAGTTTAAAAGAGGAAGTCGACCTTCTCTGGAGATTCAACCTCATTCACACAAGGTCCCACAACCTCGAGGTTATTTCCATTGTGTCATTAGAACATTGAACTCTTGTTTAGTAGGGTGCAGCTTTATGTGACAATAGTTTTTGGCACGCCCAATTTGACACAACAAGAAATTTCATTTTATTTTTTTGTGAGTGGGGTGCTACTCTCAACACTTCAACCATGAAGAGGCTCTTAAACAAGTACCTAGCGACTCTACAATCAAGGGAGGAATCTACATACGAATTGTGACCTTGTTTCTACCTAGAACTCTTGGTTCAAGATTAGACCTACACATTCATGCCAAGAATCCAAACAAGAGCATCTTCTAGAGGTAATTTCCAATACATTCAACTCTCTTTTTCTACTTCTAGAAGAAGAAATAGACAATCTTTGTCACCTATAAGAAGAAATAGGAGTATAATTCCATCTCCTAGAGCTCAATCTACACCACATGTGAGTAGGTTATTTCAAACTAGGACACTTGTTGCTCATACAAATAGAAATTTATTCCATATGGCTAGAAATCATCCTTTTGTGTCTTTTACTAGTGGAAACTCCTTAATTTTAGCCCAAAAGGATGATATACCAATCAATTCCCTCAAAAGTATTCCTCATTTTACTAGTGAAACGTCTACTACTCTGACAAGACATATCATAGATGTGGAAAACATATGCTCGATGCATGATGTAATAGAAGACAATGTGGTTGCTAAATTGCTTGCCACTTCCTTGAAAGGAAAAGCATTATAGTAGTATAAAGGTCTTCCACCTAACACCATTCACAACTGGGATGAATTAGGGGAGAAGTTATGCAAACATTTTGAAGATAAGAGTGATCATTTGTCCCTGGTAGAACAACTAACCACAATTAAAAGAGCACCTCATGAATTCATGAGTGATTTCAACTACAGATTTCAAAGGACTTGGGATAGAATTCCTACCATGGTCAGGCCTTCACCCGAGCATGCTTTTTTGTATTTCTTAAGGGCTCTTAATAGTGACATAGTTGTTATGATTCAATCAATGGGAAGTTACACCTCACCAAGTGCATATGATGTTTCCATAAGGGCAAAAATTTGTTTAATTCAAGCTAGGAAGATAGTTCCTAGGCCACCAATGCCTTTATTTCCAAAGCTTCCTATATAGCCAATGGTGGATCCTATCCCAGCGGCTCTTATTCCAGTGGTTTCTACAAGCCAACCTTCTACTTCTGCTACACTTCCAGAAGATTGGGGCACCTTGCTCTGAAATATGAACAAGTTAATAGCATTGGATAGGTAGCAAGCTCAAAACAATAGGCCCTATCAACCTCAAAATTAGGGTTATCAACAAAATCGACCACCTTATCAAGGAAAAAATCAATGGAATCATACTAAGCCTATGAAAAGCATGCACACAACTACTACCAACACTTCTAAAGCTTTGTTCCCAGTGCAAAATAAATTGGCCCAAGAGAAGGAGTGGTGTTACCCTTGTGAGCAAGCTCATAATCAAAATGCTTGTCAAAATGGAGAGTTTGTGTAAACTTTGATAGCTCAAAATGAAGCCTCTACTTCAGAGAAGCAAATTGGCATGAACCAAACAGCTGCTAGTAATAAAAATCATGCATGAGGTGACTCTTCATTTTTCATTTTGGGTCAAGAGGATTTATGTGGTGTAAATCAAGCAGATGTCAATGCAATAGCCCAAAATACAAGGTCAAAGAAA
>VDFB02013616.1:0-15373 GCA_007258455.2 Sequoia sempervirens | reverse complement strand
AACCCACTAGAGACACCAATCCCCACCACTAA
The DNA here is from genome assembly GCA_007258455.2 of Sequoia sempervirens. Classification (NCBI taxonomy): domain Eukaryota; kingdom Viridiplantae; phylum Streptophyta; class Pinopsida; order Cupressales; family Cupressaceae; genus Sequoia; species Sequoia sempervirens. Next base: position 15,341 of record VDFB02013616.1, on the reverse strand, counting down.
GCACCAACCCAACAAGAGATGTCAATCTCTTCTAATGAGAGGCACCAACCTCCCAATTTCCTCAGTTAGGATTCACCAACCTCCAAATGAATATTATGTTTGCCTTTAGTATTTTTGTTGCAATATGTTTCACAAATCTGCCTTAATATCTTCTCACATCTGCTCATAACATCATTCAAATCTACTTAAAACCTCTTTCAAAATCTTCCATAAGTCTGCTCCAATGTCTCCCACAAATGAGCTCAAGTAGCTCTCATAAATCTGCTTAAATACTTTGTAGAAATCTGCTGGAATAACCTCTTATTTATGATCTTCGTAAAAATATTATTCCATGAAAATTGATTGATTTTAACTATCTTTCAACCCTCTATTTATACTTGTCAAAGCACCTCTTCATCCAAATGTGGCGACTCCTCTAAGTGGGTCAACCAAAACAGCAATAAATATTTTTTTATTGTTTTTATTTTACTTGCCCAAGATGGGTGCACATGTCAAGGGGGTCCCCTCTTTGGGAAGCCCGGATAAAATTAATTTATTTTTAATTCAATTACCCCCAACTTGGGGTGGCATCATGAGGGGGGTCGTCCCTATTTTTAATATTATTTTGTATATTTTTTGTTTTTAGAAACTTTTCCATATGGGCGCTAAGACATGGATCAACCCACGTATACAATAAATTATTATTTTGCAAAATAATCAACTCCTTGCCCAACAATCTCTATAATAGTGCCATAACTTTGGCACAATTTGACTTCTAATAAATTCGCCATTGACTTGCCCTTTGACATCCATAACAATAGTCCAACACAGTGAACATGTTTTATTTTGCTTGCTTGTTAATGTGGCTAGTTTCTCTTCTTTCTAGTAAGTATATTCTTAGTTGTAATTGCATATTTAGCTTGCATTCAAATTATTTACATTCACAATAATTTTAGATCACACTTTATCTTATGGATCAAAGAACAAATCTATGACTATGAGAATATGATTAGAAGCTCATTACTTTCACTCAATTAGCTAGTATATTTTTACTTCTACATTTTCTTTTAATCAAAATGGAAATTTGAGACCTGGACTACTCTAAATATGTGTTGTTATTCCATCCATTTTAGTTGTTTTCCTTACATCCTCAACGTGGTCTTTAAGTAGGCTTAGAATAGAGCATGTGTCAAGTTAAAACATCTTCGAGTGTTGCTTTTGAGGAAAGATCAACCCCACAAGATCAAAAGAATCTTTTTGAGTTGAGTAACTTGAGCTCCCTAACAACCGTTATAACAAAGTTGACCTTTAGCTCTATATGCTATCCCTTGGGTCTACGCCTTTCACTTCCTCATCCAACAGCTTGATGTCTTAGATGTCAATTTCTAGAAAGTTGAAATATATTGAGATGTAGAAAGAAAGAGGATAGACAAATAACAAAATCAATAATTGACCAATCAACCATGGCAGTAAATCCATCTTTGCCATGTAATAACCCCCTCAACTTGGTCTTTAAGTAGGCCTTAGGCTTTCCCCTATTTCAAGTTAAAACATCTTCAAACGTTGCTTTTAAGGCAATATCAACCTCGCATGATCAAGATAATTTTTATATTCGAGTAACTTAAGCACCCTAACACCCATTAAAATGGCATTGGCATTTAGTTCTATAAGTTATCCCTTGGATCTAATCCTCTCACCTCCTCATCCAAAAGCTTAATCCCTTGGACGTCAATTTTCAAGAAGTTAAAGTCTATTGAGAATTTAGTGCAAGCAGCAACAATTAACCATGACAATAAATCCCTCTTTGTCGTGTAAAAACCTTGTTTCTTGGTGTCTCAACCCAACCTCGGGATGTAGTGTGTGCTTGGAGGATGTGCAATTTTCTATGCACCCAACAAACATTGGTCATTGTTCAACTCATACAAATGCAACCCCAAAAACATCATCAATCTTGGGATGATAGTCTCCCCTACAATATTATAGTCTAGCCACTCAAATTATGAGAAAAAATCCTTCTAGATTTTTTGTGTGTGTTGATCTATCAATAACATCAATTAAGTAATTAGTTCCATGAATGAAGGCTCTTCAAATGACTAACAAAAGTGTAAAAATGATTTGCCAACTTGAACAAGTACACCCTGTGTTAAAAAATCTACTTCCAAGGTAAAGATTTGATATGATTAACTTTGAATTCCTTACAAAATTCAAGTGTTATAAAAAAAATTATTCTAAATTTTCAGAAATTAAAAAAAAAAAAATAGTTACTTCAAGCCTTAGAAGATGTTGCGTACAATTGAAATTTTAAAATAGATCCCTCATTTCCAAGTACATCCAACTTCCAATGTTGATTTGCTTAAGGATTACCATCGTCCTTGTTTGAATGGTCACTCACCTCCGCATTAACTTTGACTAGGATCGAGCCCAATAATAGAATCAGCTCACGGTACATAGTTTCAACAATACACCAAATAAAATCTCAAGAATAACTTTGACTTGTTTTTAAGGTTGTTGAGGCCAATCAAATTATAGTGCAAGGATACCCCATTGAAGAGTTTTGAATGAAGTATCCTCACTTTCAACGACAATGATGACCATCATCAAATGAGGTAAGAGTGTTCTAGGCACACTAGGCATTGTTAGTCCATGGCAATTCTCAGTTCGCATGTAAACTACTTACATGTCTTTATTTATTTTATTCATAAGTACCCTCAGTCTCAACAACAACGATGACCATCGTCAAATGAGGTAGGACTGATCTAGGCACACTAGCCATTATTAGTCCATGACAGTTGTTAGTTCTCATGCAAACTACTTACATGTTTTTATTTATTGTATTTCCATCGATTATATTATTATCCCATCCCATACTACCAAATTATTAAAAGCTTTTGTGTGCTAAATGGTCCATTTCCCTTATAATTATTACCAAGATACACGAATAAAAGTGTCATCAGTGTAATGACTAATCATGGAGGTCATCTTATTAGTGTCATTTAGCAAATGGGGTACCACCCCTCAAGTTAGGAAATTGAGCATTTGTTACTAGAAATTAGTTGGTTGCAACTCTTAATAAAATTTGTACTAGTTGTAATGGTCAACAACATGTATCTAACAAGGGTTTTCTATCTAAGAAGCTCTAGTAGCTACCTATACAATTAATTCATTTCATCTTGATAGACCACTTGGATGCTTTGAAACATTAAGCTGAAAAAAAAATAGCATAGCTGTTATTGTGGAATTCTAGTCTCACTATTATGGAAGCATTAAATAACTCAGTTAAAATTCTAATTAAAATGCCTTTAAGACTTGGCACAAATGTATGATTGGGTTACATTGAGTTAGTCCAATGTCAATGAGAACTATGAAATATGAGTGATCTTTATAAGTCACTACATGCTTCAAAAGAGCCAATAAAGGAAAAAGACTTAATTAATGTAAAACACACAGACATAAGTTCTCTCCCAGCTCCACAAACGTCAAGTCCCACAGAAATTGAAATCATAAGCAACCGTCCCATACCCAAGTTATACACATGAAATACAATAAGGAGTTATAGGTTAGAAAATAGGGGTCGCCCACTCTAAGATCGTATATATGTGCATGTACAATATTTAGTGCTGCTACATTTCTTCCAAGCCACTTTGTTATGATTTGTGTATCCTAGAGTTCACCTGGACCATCTTTACATGTAAAATAAATCTTTATACATCAAATGAATGTTGTATAGCCCCAGCACTATCCCAGCATATTTACAACTTCGCTTAACACAATAAATTATACTCGACCAATGTTTATTGGGTGAAACTTGAACTATGCTTTCCAACTGCTTCAACTATTACTTTCTTCTGACTTCTCTAAGGCCTGATGGTTGTCCTGACTTAATCAAATATGCCAGTTAGCTATCTAGCACATGAAGAAAACCACAGTACATAATGCATGAAACATCTGACACATGCCCAATTCCTTAAACTTTTCTTTTGAATAGCTTATATTGATCAAAAGACTATAATCAAAAGACTATAGGGTACAAAGCCTTAGATCCAAAAGAAACCTGAAGAACTATTGAACATTCCATACCAAAATCATAGGGAACAACGCCTGATTCTCAAAATGTCATTAATGTCTTTATCCAACCCAAATCAAACGACAAATAATTCTTAGTTGGGATTTAGAAGCCACAAGACTTGTATTGAGAGGGGATCATCATTATTGTCCTACATGCCCCATTTGATTCCTAATTTCCCCTGGACTCTCTACAAAATAAATGCAGATTTAAAACATAGGTTGCTGCTAGTATGTGAATTTGAACTTATTTAGCACAAACAATACCTGCAGAAAACAAATAATTAACACACCATAAGACAATAATCTTACCCTAGAACCTCTGATGTGTATTGTTGCAGTTGGTAAAGAGTCAAGACTGTCAATTTGAGGATAGGACCGGCAATGATATTTACTCAACCACAAAAGTGACATTTACTTGACCACCATTCACAATGCCATAAGCACAGATTTGCAGGGCAGGGCAATCAGGGATTATCCTGTCACTGTACTAACAATTCTTCCTTTGAGCTTTAAGTTGGCTGAATTCTTGGTTTCCTTCTTATCCTATATGGATCACCATTTTTCTGGTGGATTCTCAGTTAAGCAATGTGCTGATAAGAATTTTATCACTAGTTACTGATAAAACTGATGAAACTTTTCAACTGAAAAAGCACCCATAAAAGTGACATTCATGGGAAGACAAATTAACAAGCAGAAATGGGTGATTAGGGAGAACCCTAAATATTTGAGAATATTATGAGAACTTCAGTCAGTGGAAATTACACAAAATTATGGTGAACACAATAATGGTTTGAGAGAGCTTGTTAATAATTTTTGACAAGTAAATTGACTCTTATTATTAAAAAATGAAAGGTATTTGGAATTAAAAATACAATCAACGCAGTTCTTTTTTCTGTTCAACAATTTATCACAAACAAGAAACCATGAATTTGGCAAGCTATCTTCAGTTAAAGCACTGTGGAAACCATACACGAGGACTAACAACACCATCAGGGTTTGCAACAACCTACTTGTAAAATTAAAGTTTCATGGAAGACATATAAATGCCTATGGCTTTTACGTGAAAATGATTAAGTTTCTTTTCCTAGAGCAAGAAACAGGAAGTAGAGGGATAGCAATTAAAGCCAAAAGAGATCATGAAAACGGTACGATATTAGCAACAGTGGATATTTGAACAGTTGTTGGTGGCAATGCAACATTTCTTTTGGAAGTATCCTCCAGCCAAAGCAGAAAAAGACAATGGTGTCATCTACATTTAGTCTTGACCTCATCTCCCCTTCATTGGCAATTTTCAATGGATACTTCACTAGTACTAATGGCCATGTAATTATTTTTTTTGTTCATCCAGCTAGAGCAAAAAGACAATGGTGTCAATCTCCCCTTCCTTTTCATTCCATATCCCCATTATCATATGTGTTAAAATACAACTCTTGCTGAGAATATAGACAGTTATGCTGTTACTTTTTATCTGAGTCTGACACACCTTCAAGATATTTTTCATCAATTTTATTTGCCACTTACAAATCCTGCCTTGAAAGGCAGTGTATTCACGGACTAGATAGCAATGTCTGTAGCAATACAAATGTACCATTCTTATTTTGTCAAGAACACTACGCCCAGCAACCATCAAAAACAATATAGGAGGTAATACAAAAACAGTAGGGCAACAGTATCAGGTAGAATAGGCCCAGAAAGCATCCAATAAAAATGAAGCATATAAACTTGGGTATGAACATCTTTTTGGAGGATGCTTCTTGAAACACATCCTTTGAGTCCATGGGCTTGAGCTCAAAATTGGTTAAGGTGTTGGGTTCTCATTGTGGACACCCAAGTTTAAATCCCCAAAGGAACATCTAACATTGAATTCTAAGTTGTGGCTCAGTCTTCCTTTGTTGACTTCTAGTGTGGTGGTGATATCTAAGGTGGTTTTCTAAGTTATGACCCTTGGTCTTCCATTGTAGGTAAAGGAGCTAGAATTGGTCTCATGTTAGTGCATCCAAAGAGCTTCTATTGGTCTTCTGTTGGTGCTCGTATGAGCAGAATATTTATAAACAAATTGCAATATAACAAGAAAAACATTAAAGAAACCCAAAAAAACACATCCTTTGAGGTACTGCACTGAACATTTGGGCTTCCTTTTTGCTTAAATTCTATGTTTATGGGGTCTCTATTTCACCAAAGTTACCCAGTAACTACACCCATAGTTCTAAATCTTGGCGGGTACCCTCTAAATTCACAGATACTGACAAGTTTGTGCAGCAGACAAGTTGCTCGCAAGCCGAGTCTGATTCAAAAAACTTGTAACAGATGACTTGCTTGGAATTGGCAAATCTGTACAAGAAACTTGATTCTTAAAAACAAAGAAATAAACCCTTGTTAAAATCCTCGTTTTTTCTGCTCTGTGTATTGATAGTAGACTTATTGAGTGTGATATTGAAGGACTTATAAATGACTCAAGTGCATTTGGACAGACATTCACTTTGTTTTCTATTTTTCTTTCTTATGTATTTCAAAATTGAAATTCAAAAGAACCAGAACACTGCTGGCATGTTGCTGAATTTATTTATTTTGATGTTGAGAATCTAAAGTGTGCAATGCAAGGCAGAAAGCATCTTACATGGAAGCTTGGCACACCGAATGTGATTAAGGGAACAGTGACCTGCCAGTGTTACGGGCTTACCATGAGAGGAGATATCAATTAAATGAAATACCACCTTACTGAAATTGCTTGCTGAGATGTCAAGTTGTGTACCCAAGAGCAAAAAGTGGTGCAATGAGAAATGAATGCCCTCATTTCTAGTTATGAGGAGAGCAAAATTAAAAGGAAAAGAATAAGGAAAGTAGTTAATAAATTCCACAGCCACAGCTAATTTGTTGTAAGAACTTACAGGTTCTAACTGAAATCTTTTTCTTTCTATTTGCTGGTCTGAAAGTTTCAGACTTGTCTTTAACTTATGCCTTCAACAAGGACTTATTATATCATGTAGATTGAAAGCATAAATGACAGAAAATGAGCTTGAATATAGATTTTATGCAAACAACAAGATGAACATAAACAAGAAGAACATACCTGTTGGTGTACATTTTATCATCCACCGAACACTTCAGAATAAAATGTCCAAAGACACTCTATCCTCTCTTGAAAAACCACCGCGTATGCTAAGATTGCGAGAAGATCATATGGCAATTCCAAGGTTTCTTTTGTCAGGTCTTGACGTGTGGATAAGCTCAATGGGCGTTGTGATTTGCTGGTAATAAACAAGGGGACTTACATTAAAGAAATTTTCACAAGTTCGGGACTTAGGCGGATTTATCATTAAAAGCTTCTTCAATTGGGACTTTCAATTTGGATCTCAAAAAAATTGCAAAAAGATAAGGGTTTAGGGGCATCTATTCTATGCCTAAGAATTTAAGAGACAGTAAAGATTCGGTGAAAGGGATAACCGCACTTTGTTTCGCCTCCGGTTGGACAACATACGCAAAATGGGTGCAATCTTCAAGGGGGGTGATAATGATTTTCAAGGCTCGAATGAGATTGAAGTTAAGCTTCCACAATTATAAGCTCAGGCTAACTTTATGCATCGAATGCAAATCATCCATTCGAAGACAGTATGAGCAATACTTCACCATTGAATCTATACGATCAATCTCTCATTCACTTAACCAATACTCAAAGCAAATTCTACTTAACTTAATTCTAACTCTAATCTATGGTAGAAGAAGATATGCAACCTTGCTTACTACTTGACAATAAAAGTTATTCAAAGCAAATCATGCATAAGAGCTTTTATTATCGGAAATAGTCTCAATGCAACAATTTCATATACTATCTCCACACAAATGAAAGTGAGAGATCACCAGTTTAAATAGAGTTTCAAAAATCAAATGAAGGGCCGAGATTAAAACAATATTGACGGCCAAGATTATTACAACTCAACCCTAATTAGGGTTGCCCAAAATAACATCGCCATCACTGCAATGTGCGCGGAAGTGGCGCTTGAGCTATCATCATGAGAGGCCCCATTCCGCTTGGTCGCCGGCGAATCCGGACACACTACCACAACCCTCCTCCATCGCGGACGCAGCGATGCTAATCCCAATCAGCCCATCCAAGCTCATTTGATGTAATGTGCTGTCTAACCGCCCCGCCTACAAAATCATTCCCGGATACAAGAGACTCCGCTTACTCTCCTCGCTAAGTCCGCTCCTTGCACTGGTCCGCATTTAGAAGAAAACCGGAACCTTATACGCTTAACCTCTCCAGCTACATGTCGTTTTCCCAGACAATCTCACGGTCAAACACCTCTGCAACTATCATATAAATTTTCTCCTGGATTTCTTTGACTTGCTCTTCAACTCTGAGCCCATCCGCTTTCGCCCTCTCCAGAACCTCTTTCCATATAGTCACTGCCCAAAACCAATGGTGAAAATCATACGCTGCTCCTACAGCAATCACCTTTCTTTCAACCAACTCTTCTCTTGGGATGCCCTTCAGGACCCTAAGGCATGGAATAAGCCTTTCCTGAATATCTGGAAGGTTGTCCCAAATTTCCGCCATATCAACAAGTCTGGAAAGAAAAGAAGTTTTCCCATAGGCAAGTGCCAGTTTCTCCATGAACGAGGCTGCTTCCGCGCCCTCGCCTATCATCCATTCCTGAGCCTCCTTGGCTGTGACCATCCCGTGCTCTACATCCTTGGCTATTTCCTGTGAGGGATTAAGGAGAGGAGGAGCTACTGCATCACCCTGATTGAGTGGCTGGGTCAGATGCCGTATGTACTCCTTCAGGCGTTCAACTTCCCTTTTATACTCCTTTTTCGCCACTTCTTTTTCCAGTCTCGCCTTGACAGTTGAGACGGAATTATCTAGTTCCTCCACTTCCTGACCTTTTGTGGTTGGGCCAAGATCTATGGTGGTTATGGCGTACTCTTGAGGAGTGATCTCATCTTGTGGCTTGTCCACTGTCAGTACTGCGATGTGTATGGAACGACTGCCTGCCTCGTCCCGCTGAATGGTGGAAAATTTCTTGGCCGGCTTCTTAATTGCAACCTGTTCCAATCTTGCCAAGAAGTCCGCAGTATCATCCTCCTCTTGGGCTTCTTCTGGTGCCTGAATCTTCATCCTTTCTATCAGCCAATCCGGGATGGTAGGCTGCTCAATGCCATCTCCCTCCTGAACGTTCTCTTCATTGGGAACATCCAAGACTCCTCTGAGGGCGGAAATCATTCCCTCTTCGAAGTCATCATCTTGGACTTCCCTCTCGTTATCTGAACCTAATATTTTTGTGCCCGTATGAGATGAGGGCTCCTCATCATCCAGCTGAATAGGCTCATTGTTCTCTTCTTGGACTGCAGAAGCTTCAATCATTTCAACCAAGGACTCCTCTGCGGTGGCCACCAGTTCGTCAATATTCCGAGACGCCGCAGAGCGAGATGATTCTCCCCTCTGTCTTTTCTGAACAGGCTCTACACTTGGAACTACTTCCTTCCTCTTCTCTCCAATCTCAACCAAATCCTGATGGGATGCGCCAGCATTGGAGGAATACGATTCTGTCTCGCTCAGTAAATCATACGTGAGCGTTATTCTTTTTTGTCTCATCTCCTGGACATGATGGTCAACCCACCACTGAGAGTACTTGGTCACTGGTCTCATCAAGGTTGCCAAGTCTGAGTGCTCAGGCTCTGACCACCTTACGGGAGGAAGAGGTCGGCTTTCCTCGAAGCGTGGCCAGATGTAGTTTCCATCGTCCTACAACTGATCAGGCACCCGACAAAGTTCAATCACCCTCATGAAGTCAACTGGCATTCTGGACCATAATCTTCTTCTGACCTCATATTCATCGGCGGCATTCGCCCAGAAGTCTTCTAGCTCCACTTTGTGCTTGTACCTTCTCCCATCCACTGTCCGGATATGATGATGTGGGTCAAAATTGGCCCTGGACTTGTAGGCTGTGAATGGGTACCACTGGATCTCCAGCCTAGCGCTCTCAACTGCTTGTGCTGACGGACAGGATTCTAACATATTCCCGATGAAAAATGGGAATGTAACAGCTGCCTTTTTAGTCGGCCTCTGGATGTTTTGATATTCTTCCAACTGCCTCAGGTCTTCAAGCAGGATCATTCGATTTGTCGAATAGATGGGCAACTTATAGGGATTTCCAGTAAATCCCTGGATCCTAACATACGTAAATTTTGGAAACTGGATGAACCAAGATCTGTATTTACTGATCAAACTCTTCGCCTCACGGCTCAGCCTTTGATGCACTCCTCCTTGAAGTGTTCTGGTAATATGCATTAAGAAGGCATCGTGCACCCTTCTGAAATGGGACTTCTCCTTCAGTTGGAGTTGTGGGTAGCAATCATAAGGTCTGAGTTCATTTTCCCCGTTGCCAACTTTGCCTTTGCAAACTAATCCTGAGTATTTGTATGACCTGGCCAATAAGTAGACAATATACGAGCTCATGTGAAAAGACTGTCTCTTCCAAATTGACCAATTGCTCGTGAAGATTGTTACTTATCATTCGAGACCAACTGAACATTTTTATGCCGGAAGTGATTTTGTCTATGAAGTAATACATCCAATTTTCGAAAAACACTCCTTGAGGGTTGCCTGCTATTCTGTTCAGCATCAATATGATGTCGCCATAATCTTCTTTGAAGTCTATTCGGCACGGCCTCTTAGGCATCTTCTTTATTGACGTTTTAGGCTTCTCCAGCCATGCCTTGTTAACATTTGTAGCGCATAAGTCTGACTGGCTGTCATACAAATGCTTAGCTTCCTCATTGGTCTTGTAGACAGTACAAGAATGTGTTGGGATGCCAAAGGTCTCTTGAATTGCTACCTCGCCCAAGTGTGCCAAAATTCTGCCGTCAAGTGCAATGATCTGTCTTGTCTGAGCATTGTAGTGGATGGCACATTCTACCATCAATTCAGCACAATGCATCGCAGGCAGGAATCCAGCTGCCTGAAATATTCCATTTCTCACCATTCTTCTGGCAATTGGTGTTGAAAGTCCGTTCTGTCCATATACTCTTTTCTTGAACTCTTCGAAGTCGACATGTCCCAGATCGGTGTCTACAACATTTTTCCACTTTGAATTTATTTTCGACTCTCGCTAGACACCTTTGCTAGCGAACTTCATTGCTGCCTTTTTTGATGATTCACCCACCGTGGTCATCAACCTGCAGTCAATAATACTAACATTAATACAAAGACTTTTTCTAAAATATAATTCGCGCCTTGTGTTCGAATATTCTACTTTCAGCTTATTAAATGATTAAACTTTTGCGAAAAAGCAAGCTGAAAGTAGATGGATTAAGCTGAAATTTTAGCCAGAACTTAACCAACATGAAAGAGACAGAAGAAGAATGGCGAACTTATTCAATTGAACTTCAAACCTCAGTAAAAGACTTCTGGCTGTAAATCAGATTTAAACTTTGAGGATTTAATCAAAAAGCAAGTGATGAAGTGCGCCCCTCTTGCACAGAAATTCAACTTCAGTAAATAAATCCTTTCCTTGAGAAAAATTCTTCTTCAGCATAAAATTACTTCTTCCTCTGGGAAATTCGATCTTGCCGGCTGAAAAATTGATTGCCTTAGAATTTCGAGAGAGATTAACTTTTCTTCAGTTGTGTTTGTGAAAAATGAGTTGCTGGAACTCATTATAATGCTGAAGAACTTGATTTGTTTTAGCAACTGCCTTCTTCTCTCTCGATCTTGATTTGTTTTCTTTTGTTCAAACAGGCAAGTTTCCTTTATTTTTCGAAAAGAATCCATGGCGATCTTATCCAGGAAAATCTCTTTGATTTTCAAAAATTCGATTTTTGCTTAAATGTTTATCTTTAATTTTTTGAATTTTTGAAAAAAAACATTAAATGTCCAATTAAATTCGATTTTCCAAGTTTTAAATCATTAGCGAATTTAATTTTGCCTATTGGATTTTATCTTTGTCCGGCGCAATTTATTTTCCTTCGATACACGTCCGGCGAATTTAATTTTGTCCAAGGCTTTTAAATTTCTGAGTATTTGGAAATAAATTATTAAAATATTAAAATATTTTAATTTATTCCAACCCGTTCGTTTTGGACCCATGGCTATTTTGATTTCCTCTCCATTTTCTTTGGCTAAAAGTTTATTTTCCAATTTTATTCCAATTTTCGTCTAGCCAATTCAAAATTTTAGCCATTCCGTTGACAATTGTTATGCCAGATCCTTATTTTCTCCTGCCATGGCGGACTTTGAATTGCGCTAGGCACATCTTATGCCAAAGTCAAATTTTCTCTTGCTCGGACGAATTTCTCTAGGAAAAGCCTTTGTCTGGATGTCTTAGGCAAAATTCCATGATATTTGACAAAATTTTAACCCTCTTAGCCAAGGGCGGACTTTCCTACCTCTTTGCCTTGTGCATTTTTCTCTGTATACTTGGCCAACTTTATCAAATTTTCTCCAGACATCCATACTTAGGCGAATTTTAATCCTTCTTCTCTTTCATGCTAGGCGAACTTCATTTTTCTCTTTGCCATGTCCCAAGCGGACTTTCCAAGGTCATTGCTATCTTTCCTCAAGGTATGGCAGACTTTCTACTAGGCTTGCCTTTCACACTTAGCCAAAATTCGCACTTCTCCTCTTGAAAATGTTAAAATACTTAGCCAAAATTCAATTTTCCTTCCCTTTTGGCCTCTATACTTAAGCAATTTTCGGATTTTCCCCTTTAACGCACCAAACACTTAGCAAAAAATTTAAATTTTTTCCCTTTTCTATGCCTAGGCGGACTTTCCACTTGTTATGCCAAGGTGTGGCGAAGTTTCCAAGGTCTTTGCCAAGCTCCTTGAGGCTTGGGCGGACTTCAAAGGCCTCTTGCCAAGGTGAGGCGGACTTTGGAAGAGTCTTGCCAAGTCCCACTTTTTAAGGGCCGACCTCTTCAAGTCCTTGTCATTCTTTCCTTCATTGCTGGGAAGACTTCCTCAAGTCCTTGCCATTCTTTTCTTAGGCAGGGCGGACTTTGGACAAGGTTTGCCATTCTTTGCTTACGTCCCACTTTTTAAGGGCCAACTTCCTCAAGGCTGAACATGTTGCTTAATGGCGAATTTTCTAGACTTAGACAGAATTTTATCATGAACTTCATGCCTTTTGGTCAATTTTTTGGTGATTTTCCTCTCAGATTTGACTAATTTTTTCCATGCTTTTTCTGATTTTTCACTTGATTTTTCGATTTTCTCTTTGATTTTTCAATGATTTTTTTATTTTTAGGTTGATTTTTGGATCTAAAGATGGAAAGTTGACTCGTTGACCAGGGTTGACTTTCTAAAAATAGAAATTTCTAAAAATAGAAAAAGAAAAATCCCTAAAAATAGGGAACCCCGTTTGGTCCAAAAATGCCAAAAATGAAAAAACGAAAAAGCAAAAAAACAGATTCCCTAAAAAATAGGAAGTGTCAGAATTGGCCGAAAGCACAGGCAATCTTCGTTTCCTGGGCCTTTTGAGCACTTCTGTGATGTTTAGGCACTGATTCAAGCATGGATTATTGACTTAGCTCGGATGACTCTCAGAAAACTGACTTGAAACTCTGAACAAAGTGACCTCATGAAATCGCTGCAAGGAGACAAAACCCTAAAAACTAGCAGACAACTGGGGGTCCCCATTTGCGATGGGGCGATGTGTGAGAAGGTCACAATAGGTCCTTAAGAATAGGATTTGGCTAATCCTTAGAGAAACCTAGGCAATTAGTTGGAAACATCAACATAAGGCTTGGGAAACTATTAAGCCTTGGCTTCTATGTATTGGTGGTGATTTGAAGGATGGAATTTCGTCCAACTAGCATTCCCTTTGGTGATCCCTAGTCATCACTTTTCATGATGTGCCACTTGTGGAGGTACCTTGGATTCATGCTCTTAACTTTTTTTTAAAAGGCATCTAGACCATTGCTGATCTTTTTTCTAAAGCAACTTTATCTTGGCTTTCATGACCTAAAGCTAAGGCCAAGTATAATTTAGTGAATCAAGATCAAGAGTCCTTTCAAGAAATCCTACAAATAGTTCCTCCTCAAGCAATACAAAATTGGCATACATTCCACTAAGCCTTGGTGGAAGGATTAGAAATGGTAGCCTACCACTTCTTTTTGCAAATACACTCCTCACAAGAAATATACTTGGCTCTCCTCCCATTTTTCTTAAGGTACAAAAGCTGAAGGAGAGATGGTTTCTTCACTCCACACCACAAACCTAGAGTCATAGGTTTCATATAGTTTTGAAAGCCATTCTTGAGTGCAAGTTGTCCCATTTTTCTTGGCATGTTCTTTATCAAGGCTTGCCTTTGGGATCTTGACCAGTGCACTTAGGGCTTTCAACTCCCAAGTGCCCATTTTGTGGGCATTTTGACACCTTTAATTATTTGTTCTTGGGTTTTGTATAGGTGCCTAGGCCATCTAGGTCTAAATTCATGGTTTTTCAAACCTTTTCAGCCTGAATTTTTTCTTGGTGTAATGTACTTTTAGGGGATTGACCAAGCTTGCCTTCCAAGTTCCCTTAGGTATGGAATGGCTTTTGAGTGGAAATTTTGTTCTCAATATAGAAAGAAATCTAGCTCTTTTGTTGAATGCTTCTATTGATCAGCATTTTTCTTTGTATACAAAGTCAATCATTTTCAATGTTCTTTTTGTTAGAAATCTGAAATAGATTGAATAACCCAAGGAACTTTTTAAGATAAAATCAAAGTTACATAAACTAGAAAAACATAAAGAATGCAAACCAGAACTCCAAGAGATTATGCAATGTTGATATGACAGAATTTCATTAAGAGTTTCCAAGATGAAAATACAAGCTAGGTAGTGAGTTTATATAGAACTAAGGAGAGGATGGAAGTGGAAAATCCAACCAATAGGAATTAACCACCAAAAGTGGAGAATGCCACCAAAAGTGGAAAGTGTTCCACCCTTTGATGGCACACCACATCACCTATCTCCTAGATTTTAAATAATAAACTCACTTTACTATCCTAAGCAAGCTTAATAAAAAGTGTAGGAAAAACCTAAGACTAAAATAACTTATCTCTCTAGGAAAATAAAAACCTACGCTAACACTTTTGTAGATTCAAGTCCATGCCAACAGGGTGAAGCTAGAAGTTGCACATTTATAGGTGTTTCTTGATCACTAGGGTAATGCTCACTGCACAAGGGCAAGAGTTTTGTTGATGTCCCAATGCGTCTAAGACCAATTTGGACTCGAGGCCACTAAATTTTGATGCCTAATTTTATTTTGAGCCTAGTCCTATTGGTTTTACAATCTTATGTTCCATGGCATTT
>VDFB02013615.1:0-29563 GCA_007258455.2 Sequoia sempervirens | reverse complement strand
GGAGGCTTTGCAGCAAAGGAATTAGTATAGCGAAAGGATCAAAGCTTCTTCAATCTTCTACAAGCGAAGGACGCTAGGTTCCTTCTTTTAATTTATTTACCCTCTGTGTAAAATAGGGATTTGTGCTTGTGAATGAAAATGTGTATTTAAGATTGAAAAATTAGGAAGAAAAATTACTGGGGTTACAGTTTAATCAAAGGAAATTGGGGATTGTTATTAGATTGATGAAATTTCTGGGGTTTCTGGGTTGTGGCTGGTTATTTTAAAAGAGGGGGGTTTTAATTGAAATCTGGGAATTAAACAATACTCTGTTATTTCATTTTTGTTTTAAAAATTTGTGTTATTGTTTTAAAAACAATTACCTTCCCTCAAATTTCTGGTTCATATATATATATATATATATATTTCCTTAGAAAGCATTTTATTTCAAACCTGCACAACAAATTTCATGTGAACAGTAATTCTCTGTTACTGTAATATTCAAACCTCTGAAAATATATATATATACATATTTATATATATATATATATATTGGATATATATATATATACATATATATAAATATATATACATATATATATATTTTTATCGAATGAAAATTTGATTCGAAATTGTTAAAAACCCGTCGCACTGTTCATACCATTTAATTTTGATTTTTATTCATATATATATAAAGGCTGTGTGGGGGACGGCCTCGGCCGTACCCACCACACCACCTTTTCGCGCAGACGGTACCGTCGGTACTGTGGACAGTCTACAGACTGTCCACGGCAGTCCTTTGGACTGTCGTGTGCAGTCCGTAGACTGCGCACGGCCGGCGGGGTCCGGTCCTCTATGCAAATGTTTTGGGATTAAATCCCATTTAAATTTTAATGTGTTTTATAATGTTTAATATGCGATTTTTAATATATTAATTCTGTGCGGATTTTTATTCGGATATATATATATATATATATATATATGTATATGTATATGTATATATATATATATGTTTGTAGATATATATATATATATATATTTATATATATATATAGATTAATTTATTAATTCTGGTTGTAGTATTATTTAAATTAATTTTTCTGTTATTTAAGAAGAGAATATATGTCTACTGATTTAAATCTGTTTAATAGATATTCTGTTGATTTAACTGTTAGCAAACCAATGCATCAATATATTCTGTTTTGATTAATATTTTATTTTCTGTAACTTAGCTGTTATCTAGAAAATAGATACTCATAGTTAGATTCTGTTTCATTTCTTTTTTTTAAAAAATAATGATAAAGCATAAATTGTTTCAATGAAAATATTAGTGAAATAAAAAGAAATCTGTTTTCAAATTGGAAAGGATATTGCTGATAAAACAACATTATTTATGAATTCTGTTTAGGAATGAAAATTATTTTGTAATCTACTTTGGAATTAAATAGGTTATCTCTTTTAATTATTTATTCTTGAAATTTAATCTTGTTGTATTGTTGGGTTTTGGGACACTGTTATTTCCTTGATGTGGGAACCCGTTTGTGTCAACACTTTAGTCTTCCAGAGGATGATGTTTTGTTCTGAGTTTTATACTTTTCACCTTGATTTCTGATGAGTTAGGTTTTATTAATGGGGTGTACCGAATTATGAGATTTTATTATGGTATTTTGCTTGCGAGATGGTTTATGCCTCGTATATTACTTTTGTTGTCATACTTTGATGATTATGATTGGCATGGTACAACCCCTTGTTTTGATGGGTCTCTAGGGAGAGTGGCTCCTCGTGGGGGTCGGCGCCCCGTTTAAGGGGAAGAGCTCAGGATAACCCACGAGTGAGTTAGTAAATAAGTGAAAACCTAATAATTAACTTAGGAGGGTTGGGTTGGGTAGTAACATCATTGCAAGATTTTAAAAATGGATGCCTCATCTTCATTAGTGCTTCCGCAGACTAATGGAAGGCTGAGAAGGCCGTGGTTGGCAAGGTCATGACCTCGTCCTCACGAGAGGTCTACGGCTCCGCATGAGTCACCCTATGGACCGGCGCCTCCAGTTGGGAGGAAGAACACAGGACATCCATAGATGGGACCGGCGCCTCCAGTTGGGAGGAAGAGCACAGGACAGCCCATGTAGGACTATGCGATGACGCTCTCCCCTAGTTGCCCATGTGTTTGTGTTTTGTGTTCCTCTGGAAGCGGATTAGGGGATTTGATTTAGATTGTTGCTTGAATTGATTTAATTTGATTTAAGTTTATTGTTTGATACATCTTTAGCCTGCGTTGTATGATCCCATTCATATTTTAATTACGATCTTGCATCTTTATGACATTGTGATATGGTGTTATTGGTTGCTCATTTTAATTGGTGTATGGATCTATGTTGGTTCTTTTTGTATGGTTGTACTTTTTGTTGTCGTTCTTGGTCAGAGTTACTTCTCTGTCACCTCTTAGGATGAGGGTGGTCGGGTGGAACGTGCTCCGCACACTGTTGGGTTCCCCATCAGCGTTCGTGGCTTCAATCTTATCCAGTTGAAGATTTA
The DNA here is from genome assembly GCA_007258455.2 of Sequoia sempervirens. Lineage (NCBI taxonomy): Eukaryota > Viridiplantae > Streptophyta > Pinopsida > Cupressales > Cupressaceae > Sequoia > Sequoia sempervirens. The sequence continues at coordinate 27,049 of VDFB02013615.1, read as the reverse complement.
TTATAGTTGATCTCATTGTATTTTGATAACTTGTATATTGTATTCATCCCACAAGTTTGGGATTCATGATGTAACTTTATGGATGATGTAACATCGAAAGATGATGTAATGTAATTATCTACTTCATAATTTTAATTGGCTATGAAATGTCTTATGGGTTATCTTGTGATAGAATTTATGTATGTACTTATCTTATGTTGTCATTATAGCTCCTTTTGATATCTTATGAAATGATGTTTAGTAATGTTTATTTTCGATGTAATCTCGTGGGGGCCCCAAAGGACATGGTTGATGTTATGGTATATGATCATTTAATATTGATATGATGATTATTTATTGTTCTTAAAAAAAAAAATTATTTGCATTCTTTTGTTGTTTATTCTTTGGGGCTTGCACGGCGGGCGTTACAACTTGGTATCAGAGCCAAGGTTGCACACGCTGGGGTCTCTGGGTAGTTATGTTCGCTAGGTAACCTTTGTGTGTTAGCTCTTGAGCTCATGTGTACCTTTGTCTTGTTGTGCAGAAGCATGCCTAGAGGCAGAGGTAGAGGTAGAGGTAGGGGCTGAGGAAGAGGCCGAGGTGATGGCCGTGGGGCCAATCAACAGAATCCTTCACCGCCTAGTTCTCACGGTCCTGAGTCTGAGGAGCAACAAAATTCTTAGAACAATCTGTCAGATGGTGGACCGAATCCGGAATAGTCAGGGTTGGATGGGCAGTTGCAGCATCTGTTGGGTGAGCTTCTTGATAGATTGGGTCCTAGACCTAATGGGGATTAGCCGGTCGAGAGAGAAAGAGAAAGGTCTCCAAGGCACAGGGGACCTTCAGTTGATTAGGATGCTTTATTAGCTGGTCATATGAGGGATTTAATGAGAGCTCATCCACCTACCTTCGATGGCTCCGGAGGAGGGTTGGAAGCCGAGACCTGGTTAATTGATTTGGGCCGATGCTTCGCAATGCACTCCTACGGTAGTAATACCAAGGCTCGATGTGCTGTTATTCATTTGTGGGGTTTCGCGTCCACTTGATGGCAGCTTGAGGAACAAAAGTTGCATATGGATATTAGTATGGTCACTTGGGAATTTTTCTTGGAAAGGTTCAGGGCTCGCTTCCTCTCAGATCATTGGAGGCAGCGCAGGGCAGATGAATTTCACGATCTCAAGCAAATGGCAATGTCAGTAGAGCAGTATGAACGTCGCTTCTATGAGCTAAAGCAGTATGCATGGATTAGCCATGATGAAGGGATGTTGGTCCAACACTTTGTTCGAGGTTTGAATGCATGCATCAGTGGTGGTGTAAGGGTCTTCGAACCTAAGACCATGGAAGTTGCTGTCGAGAAGGCTCGTTTGGTAGAGGAAAACTTGGCCATGGCTTTGGGTGGTCATGTAGGAGTACAGATTGGTAGTGTACCCGCTCCTAGAGCTGTTTCGCAAGGGGGTCAGACTCAGTCAGCAGGACCTTCTAAGAGTCATTTTGGGCCTTCAAAAGGGGGTCAGCAGTAGCAGTCTCAACCAAAGCACAAGAATGCTACTTCTCAGCAAGGTGGCCAATTTCAGTTTCGCAAGGATCGGAACCGGAACTGTACCAGTTCGGGACAACCTGCACTGAGTTTTCAGTCCGCACCTAGTCGTGGGAGTTTCCAGCAATCGAATGCTCCGTCCGGGGGAAGAGGTTTTGGTCGAGGTTCTGGATGTTTCTCGTGTGGACAGCAAGGGCATATTGCTAGGATGTGTCCTCAAAAGAGTGCTTCAGAGTTTAGTCAGAAACCAGCGCTGTCCGAGCCGACAGTAGGAGATGCAGGGAGATCTCACCGAGTCTTCGCAACAGTGGATCATCGGCAGGCGGATCATCAGAGCACCGTCATTGAAACTACAGGTTTATTGCAAAAGTTTAACATTTCAGTTCTATTTGATTCTGGTGCATCTGATTCTTTTATCTCTCCTTTAGTTGTTGAGCGATGTAAACTAGGGGCAATAAAGCAAAGCGAAAAGTGGCAAGTTGAGTTAGCTTCGGGATCTAAGGTGGAGGTCGAGAAGCTTGTGCAAGGTTGTAGGTTAGAGTTAGGGGTGATGTCGACTAAGGTGGATCTCAGAATTCTTCCCCTTGGTTCTTATGATGTAGTCTTGGGCATGGATTGGCTAAGCTCACATCGTGCTTTGATTGATTGCCGCCGTAAGGCAGTGCGGTGTGTGGATGATTTTGGTAAAGAGGTGGAAATTGTGGGTGTTCAGAGGCCTGTCTCTTTGAGAATGATTTCAGCTATGCAGTTAAAAAGGTGTTTTCGGTCAGGGTTGTCAGCTCTTTGCGGTATCGGTTAATGACCTTGAGTCGGAGGATAGTCGGGAGGTGTCTTTGAATGATTACCCTCTTCTTGCAGAATTTTCTGATGTCTTCCCTAGTGAGATACCAGGTATGCCTCCTAAGCGAGAGGTAGATTTCAGGATTGATTTGGTGCCAGGGGCTGAGCCTATCTCTCGGGCTCCTTACAGGATGACCACTCAGGAGCTCCAAGAGCTTCGTCTGCAGTTAGAAGAATTGTTAACTAAGGGGTTTATCTGCCCTAGTGTCTCTCCGTGGGGAGCACTAGTGATCTTCGTCAAAAAGAAGGATGGGTCTCTCCGCCTTTGTATCGATTACCGGCAATTGAACAAGGTAACAGTAAAGAATCGTTATCCCCTTCCCAGGATTGATGATCTCTTTGATCAGATAAAAGGGGCAAAGGTATTTTCCAAGATCGACCTTAAATCAGGGTATCATCAGTTGCGGATAGCAGAGGCTGATATTCATAAAACTGCATTTCGTACGCGGTATGGCCATTATGAGTTTACAGTGATGCCATTCGGGTTGACAAATGCACCTTCAGTCTTTATGAGTCTAATGAATGGGGTATTCCGAACTTTCTTGGATAGGTTCGTCCTCGTGTTTCTTGATGATATTTTGATTTATTCTAAGTCTATGGAGGAGCATGAGGTGCACCTAAAGCAGGTTTTGCAGTGCTTAAGGGACAATCAGTTGTATGCCAATTTGGCAAAGTGTGACTTTTATAAGACTGAAGTTCAGTACTTGGGCCATGTGATCTCTGAAGAGGGAATTTCTGTTGATCCTGCTAAAATCCAGGCTATCATGGATTGGCCCGTGCCCACTAATGTCTCAGAAATTCGCAGTTTCATGGGACTAGCTGGGTATTATCGGCGGTACGTTCAGGGCTTCTCAAGAATTGCGCATCCCATCACTTCGCTTCAGCGGAAGGGAAAGAAATTTCTTTGGTCAGAGCAGTGTCAGTTGGCGTTCCAAACCCTTAAGGAGAAACTGACTAGTGCTCCAATTTTGGCAGTGCCGGATCCTTCAGGTGATTTTGTGGTTTGTACTGATGCTTCATTGGAAGGTCTCAGAGCTGTGTTGATGCAGGATGGGAGAGTGATTGCCTATGAATCTCGGAAGTTAAAAGATCATGAACTCAATTATCCCACACATGACCTTGAATTGGCCGCAGTGGTTCATGCTCTTGTGAGATGGAGGCACTTTTTGTTAGGGCATCGGTTTGAGTTGCATACAGATCATCAAAGTTTGCAATACATCTTCACTCAACCGAATTTGAATGCAAGGCAGAGGAGGTGGATGGAATTTTTGTGTGAGTACGATTTTGAGGTTAAGTATATTCAGGGTAAGGAAAATGTGGTGGCTGACGCTCTAAGTCGGCGTAGGCATGAGGTTTCTGCAATGTCTCTTGAGGTGGATTTGAAGAGTCAGATTCTTGTAGCCCTTCCTTCAGATAGTTGGTATTCAGAGGTGAAAGCAGAGGTAGAATCGGGTAGAGCTTTGGAAGGGAAATTTGTTGGTTATTCGCTAGATTCGGATGGTGCTTTGCGTTTCTCTGGACGGTTGTATGTACCTTCTTCAGAGGGTCTTCGTACATTGATTTTGACAGAAGGGCATCGGGCGCCTTACGCAGCTCATCCTGGAGTTAAGAAAATGTATGCGGATCTTCGTTCGCTTTATTTTTGGTCAGGAATGAAGCAGGATATTGCCGATTTTGTGGCTCGATGTCTTGAATGTCAGAGAGTGAAGGCTGAACATCATCATCCAGCAGGGTTGCTACAGCCTCACCTCGTTCCAGAATGGAAATGGGATGTTATTTCTATGGATTTCATTGTTGGGTTGCCTATGTCATCTAGTCGGCATGATGCTATTATGGTCACAGTGGACAAATTGACTAAGGTAGCTCATTTTTCTCCTGTTCGATCGTCATATACGACATCTTATGTTGCTAAGGTGTTCATGAATGATATAGTCAGATTGCATGGGATATCGCGAAGGATCATTTCCGACAGAGATCCGGTATTCACGTCTGCATTGTGGACATCTTTGCAGCAGTCTTTGGGAACGAAATTGAACTTCAGTTCTGTTTATCATCCAGAGACTGATGGACAGACTGAGAGAGTCAACCAGGTGCTTGAGGATATGCTTCGTATGTATGTCATGGATCAGCAATCACGTTGGGAGGACTATCTGTATTTGGTTGAGTTTGCATATAACAATGGGTACCATAGCTCTATTGGTATGGCTCCTTTTCAGGCTTTGTATGGTCGTCCTTGTAGTACTCCTTTGAGTTGGGATCGCTTGGAGGACAGGGTGCTTCTTGGGCCCGAGATGCTTAGAGATATGGAGCAGCAGGTGTCTCGCATTCGGGAGCATCTTGTAGCTGCTCAGGATAGACAGAAGAAGTATGCTGACGCTCATAGAGTTGATCGACAGTTTGCAGTTGGTGATCGGGTTTTCCTTCGAGTGCGTCCGCGGAAGAGCCCAATTCGTTACGGAAAGGGTTCAAAGCTTGCGCCTCGTTTTGTTGGACCCTTTGAGGTGTTGGAGCGGATTGGACCTGTTGCTTATCGTTTAGCTTTGCCACCCAGTTTGTCGCGGATCCACGATGTATTTCATGTTTCTGTTCTTAGACCATATTTTTCTGATGTTACTCATGTTTTGGATTGGAATGCTCTTCAGGTCGAGGACGGGCAGCTGGCACTCGAGCCCATGGCCGTGCTTCAGCGTCGGCGACTTACCCTCAGAGGCAGAGAGATTGATCAGGTGCGGGTTCAGTGGGACCCGAATGATGAGGCTTCAGCTACTTGGGAGGATGCCTCTCGTATCATGGATTCTTATCCTTATCTTTTCACTGGCTTCCAGGAGTAAGCCAGATTTTAGGGGGGGAGGATGTAATACCCCTCATGCTACTATTTGATTTTGACATTCACTGTGGTTTCTGTTTGACACATTGTGAATTGTGGTTGATACTGTTGCTATTATGTGTGATAGCTTAGACTATTACTATACTCTTATGATGCCATGGATATTGTGATGACATTTTATTATGATCATTTGATGGAGTTATTTGGAATGCAATAGACTATAGAATAGTAATTTATGATGTGGTGTAAAATTTTATGATGATATGTTTTGGTGAGGGGACAGGTAGCATCACTCGTTCGCGAGTTCCTTGCTACGCTGTGAATCCTCCTCACAATGCTTTGATTTTATGTATATTGTATATCACCTTGTGGATGCAGGCTTTGCAGGAATAAGACTCGATTCCACCTATTTCGGTAGGTTTGGGCGAGCATTGAACCAACCCAACGGCAGGAAGTTGAATATTTGAGGTGACATGAAAAGTAACTCCGTACCAAGTTGTCAACAGTCTTGTATCTTCATGGTTTGTGCATATTGGTCACATTCATTTGTGTGGTTACATTGGTCTTTGTATGATTATATGATTTGTCTAAAGTAGTGAATGGTCTTATGTGGTAATTTAAATAATTAAATAATTGGTAAAATAAAAACATAAAATAATGAGTAAATATGGCAATGAATAAATATTAGAAATAATAAAAGCATTGCATTTATTTTTGAGTCTCTCAATGGTTGATTTTAAATAAGTAAATATTTAATGAAGAATTGTGGAAATGAATATTTATATATATTTGTTTAAATAAAAGTTTATGTTGTGAATTTAGAATTTATTTAGTTTTGATTAAAAATGAAAATGTATTATAGAAAAAAGCATCAATGAATATTATTTGGTTTTATTGAAATGAGACCTCTGGTATTCACGGGAAGAGGAAATTGAAGGGATTCATGGGAATGGATTTTAAGAGGGGGTTTCTTTGTTTGAGGGGATGGTTTTTTTTGGAATGCTGGAGAAAATTCTCTTCCAATCAATTTTCTGTCCTTAGTTCTTTTCTGTTTGTGGAGAAATTGGTGAAGAGGAAGGAGGATTCGGATCGGTTGCTGGAGGCTTTGCAGCAAAGGAATTAGTACAGCGAAAGGATCAAAGCTTCTTCAATCTTCTGCAAGCGAAGGACGCCAGGTTCCTTCTTTTAATTTATTTACCCTCTGTGTAAAATAGGGATTTGTGCTTGTGAATGAAAATGTGTATTTAAGATTGAAAAATTAGGAAGAAAAATTACTGGGGTTACAGTTTAATCAAAGGAAATTGGGGATTGTTATTAGATTGATGAATTTCTGGGGTTTCTGGGTTGTGGCTGGTTATTTTAAAAGAGGGGGGTTTTAATTGAAATCTGGGAATTAAACAATACTCTGTTATTTCATTTTTGTTTTAAAAATTTGTGTTATTGTTTTAAAAACAATTACCTTCCCTCAAATTTCTGGTTCATATATATATATATATATATATTTCCTTAGAAAGCATTTTATTTCAAACCTGCACAACAAATTTCATGTGAACAGTAATTCTCTGTTACTGTAATATTCAAACCTCTGAAAATATATATATATACATATTTATATATATATATATATATTGGATATATATATATATACATATATATAAATATATATACATATATATATATTTTTATCGAATGAAAATTTGATTCGAAATTGTTAAAAACCCGTCGCACTGTTCATACCATTTAATTTTGATTTTTATTCATATATATATAAAGGCTGTGTGGGGGACGGCCTCGGCCGTACCCACCACACCGCCTTTTGGCGCAGAGGGTACCGCCGGTACCGTGGACAGTCCGTAGACTGCCCACGGCCGGCGGGGTCCGGTCCTCTATGCAAATGTTTTGGGATTAAATCCCATTTAAATTTTAATGTGTTTTATAATGTTTAATATGCGATTTTTAATATATTAATTCTGTGCGGATTTTTATTCGGATATATATATATATATATATATATATGTATATATATATATATATATATATAGATATATATATATATATATATTATATATATATATATAGATTAATTTATTAATTCTGGTTGTAGTATTATTTAAATTAATTTTTCTGTTATTTAAGAAGAGAATATATGTCTACTGATTTAAATCTGTTTAATAGATATTCTGTTGATTTAACTGTTAGCAAACCAATGCATCAATATATTCTGTTTTGATTAATATTTTATTTTCTGTAACTTAGCTGTTATCTAGAAAATAGATACTCATAGTTAGATTCTGTTTCATTTCTTTTTTTTAAAAAATAATGATAAAGCAGAAATTGTTTCAATGAAAATATTAGTGAAATAGAAAGAAATCTGTTTTCAAATTGGAAAGGATATTGCTGATAAAACAACATTATTTATGAATTCTGTTTAGGAATGAAAATTATTTTGTAATCTACTTTGGAATTAAATAGGTTATCTCTTTTAATTATTTATTCTTGAAATTTAATCTTGTTGTATTGTTGGGTTTTGGGACACTGTTATTTCCTTGATGTGGGAACCCGTTTGTGTCAACACTTTAGTCTTCCAGAGGATGATGTTTTGTTCTGAGTTTTATACTTTTCACCTTGATTTCTGATGAGTTAGGTTTTATTAATGGGGTGTACCGAATTATGAGATTTTATTATGGTATTTTTGCTTGCGAGATGGTTTATGCCTCGTATATTACTTTTGTTGTCATACTTTGATGATTATGATTGGCATGGTACAACCCCTTGTTTTGATGGGTCTCTAGGGAGAGTGGCTCCTCGTGGGGGCCGGCGCCCCGTTTAAGGGGAAGAGCTCAGGATAACCCACGAGTGAGTTAGTAAATAAGTGAAAACCTAATAATTAACTTAGGAGGGTTGGGTTGGGTAGTAACATCATTGCAAGATTTTAAAAATGGATGCCTCGTCTTCATTAGTGCTTCCGCAGACTAATGGAAGGCTGAGAAGGCCGTGGTTGGCAAGGTCGTGACCTCGTCCTCACGAGAGGTCTACGGCTCCGCATGAGTCACCCTATGGACCGGCGCCTCCAGTTGGGAGGAAGAGCGGACAACCATAGATGGGACCGGTGCCTCAGTTGGGAGGAAGAGCACAGGACAACCCATGTAGGACTATGCGATGACACTCTCCCCTAGTTGCCCATGTGTTTGTGTTTTGTGTTCCTCTGGAAGCGGATTATGGGATTTGATTTAGATTGTTGCTTGAATTGATTTAATTTGATTTAAGTTTATTGTTTGATACATCTTTAGCATGCGTTGTATGATCTCATTTATATTTTAATTACGATCTTGCATCTTTATGACATTGTGATATGGTGTTATTGGTTGCTCATTTTAATTGGTGTATGGATCTATGTTGGTATGTATGGTTGTACTTTTTGTTGTCGTTCTTGGTCGGAGTTACTTCTCTGTCACCTCTTAGCACGGGGGTGGTCGGGTGGAACGTGCTCCGCACATCGTTGGGTTCCCCATCAGCGTTCGTGGCTTCAATCTTATCCAGTTGAAGATTTATTACAGTTGATCTCATTGTATTTTGATAACTTGTATATTGTATTCATCCCACAAGTTTGGGATTCATGATGTAACTTTATGGATGATGTAACATTGAAAGATGATGTAATGTAATTATCTACTTCATAATTTTAATTGGCTATGAAATGTCTTATGGGTTATCTTGTGATAGAATTTATGTATGTACTTATCTTATGTTGTCATTATAGCTCCTTTTGATATCTTATGAAATGATGTTTAGTAATGTCTATTTTCGATGTAATCTCGTGGGGGCCCCAAAGGACATGGTTGATGTTATGGTATATGATCATTTAATATTGATATGATGATTATTTATCTTTCTTTAAAAAAAAAATGATTTGCGTTCTTTTGTTGTTTGTTCTTTGGGGCTTGCCCGGCGGGCGTTACATCTGATGTTTCCACAATATCTCTCATCGCCAATGGGATCCTAGGCATGAAGTATAAATTGGTGAAGCACGATGATGGAATAGATATGACTTGAAGTCAGGCCATAAAATCTTGGGCTAAAGGCCATCATAGGAATGTTTTCATTGTTAATAGAGCTGAGTGATGATAAAGTAAATCATCGATAGGTGATAACCATTAATGGAAGGAGCAATGCGACAACATCCTGGGGATTTCACACATATCAAAAAAGCAAAAGGGGGATCAACGAAAGAACTGGAGGACCGTTGATAAAGCTTTAAAATAGGACGATCCCATGAACAAAAAGCCATCACATAAGTAACTTCATCGCTAATGAGCACCTCAGGATTAGGGAAGGATCAACGATGAAGTGAGGAAGTGTGCAAGGAAAGTTTCTCTCTAAACTGGCCTTATGTACTTCGCCGATATTAATGAAAGCATGGATTAGGTTAGCGATACATGCTAATTGACATATTGCAACACTTGAGTTGGCATTGTTGTTTTCCATGGATGAAGTTTTAATTGATTTAAAAGCAACGACTTAGATTCAATCTTGAGCTGTAAGTTACCGACTTGCTCGCATAAGGAGATTTCGAGTCATTAATCTTGCATGCTTCAAATTGCCTATTCAATGCAGATTACTTAAATGTTTTTTCATGTCATAATTCATTTTGCAATGAATGAGGGTCGAAGGTTGATAAAGAAGTGTGTAGGAATTGAATTTTCTTGAGAAGTGTGTAGACATTCTAGGCAAGTAGGTCTATCATGATGATTCAAAAATATGAGGGGTTGTGTTTGTTTGAGCCTAAGGGAGGTCTTGAGAATAAATCTGGAATGCATGGAGCTCTTGATACGCCAAAAAGAAGAGTAGGATTAGGGAAATTCAAGGAATACGATACCAAGGAAAATTACCGTCGAAAAGAGCAGATAGTTTCAGAAGAATTAGTTAATTACAGAGAGAAGGGGATGGTAAAATATGAAAAGAGGGCATGGATGGAGAGTGAACATTATAAGGCCTATCCAAAGGAATGTAATTCTCCATGTGAGGTTCTTAATAACCCTTCAGACAATGAGGGTGACACTAATTTCGAGGGAAATTATTATCCCCTCTCCCTAGTACTATTGAAGAATCTTGATAAAGAGGTGGTGACAGTTTCTCCAGTCCCACCACGAATAAAACATGGGCGAATATCCTCTAAGGTTGACGACTCAGAGTGATGATTGCGCCCTATTTTTGTTTTTGATGATACCACGCCCTTTCTGTTAGGATTGTCCTATTCAACACTCATGCGATTTCTTGTTTCATGTGCTGAGGTGGAATGTTTTTGGGCTGATATGTAGGAGAAGTGCCAGACTAGATAACCTTGGTGGCGCGTATATTGTGTTCAAACGATATACAAGTTTGTGTTGGAGCTACTATTGGAGAATCTTCTTTGGTCAACAAGGATGAGGATTCAACACGGTTACAACAAACTCTGCTTTTCAAGGAGCTGGTGTGTCTTCATTCAGGGAATGTGGAATGCGGTCTTTTACTCTTCCATTTTCCTCAAATAATTGCATGGAACAAACTAAGAATATCTCAAATTCTGGTGCAAATAAAATGAAATGTAAATGTAATTAAGCTTGATGCTTGTTGCTCCCTTGTCCTATAAAAGGGGATTTCAGGGCTTATTACAGAGGTCGGATTTTGAAGTCTTAATAGGGTCCTAGGTAAAAGCTAAGTTTAGAAAGGGCACTTAGGATAGAATTCTGAAGTAGGCCAGTAGTTTGTCTTGGATAAGAAGTCATGTATGTAACGATCTTAAATGAGTTTTAATAGAAATTATTGATATCGAAACAAATATCAGTCATGGAATTGATACTCTCTTGTGTGTGTTCATTTCAAAGTCATGAATGAGAAATACTAATGGTGTTATCATTTGTCTTCAAGTACTTCATTTGAATGTATTACTTCGTTTTCAACTTTAATTCAAAGAATTAATTAAAATGCTTAGATAGGGTCATAAACTTTGTAAGGAATGGCTTAGGATTGCTAAGAAGTAAATATTTCTTGCACAGTGAGTTTTCGTAAATGTAAAGCAATGTGGAAAATAGTTCGTTTCTCTCCTAAACAAGTAATTTGTATATTACTAATCCTCTTGTATACTTGACTCCATTGCTCCAATTGATTAGACACTGGTCATTTTGTCAGAAAATCTTGCATAAGATGAACAAATAGTGTTCATGGCTTTAGACTTATGAGAAAATAATACTTAAATTGAAAATCTCTCCAAGGATAGTAAAAGTGGAATTATTTTCAATTCCTAGTAGATGGCTAATCCTTCATTTGAAAATTTGCCAAATCTTTAATGAAATTGATTTTATCTGCTATAAAAGGAATTAATCTGTGTATAAATGTGTTACTAATTGATTATATTGCACAAAAACACAATTGGGATTACCCTCCTAGGTTTCACAGAGCCTGAAGTGAAGGAGTATGGACTTTAAAATCCTATGCTCGTTGTGTTGGCCACTAACCTAACAGTTCATCATAGGAGTTGGCTACTTCTTAGAGGATTGTTCGGTTCTGCTGAAAAAATCACCAACATACCATATATATATAAACATTAAAAAACAATTTAATTTTTTACTATTTCACTGACTCTATTTTTTTTAATTGAACACCCACTAACAAAGTTAATGATGCAAACTAATTATATTTTAAAAAATGTTAAAAAATCAACTTTATATAAAAGTTAATACATATTCTCCTACATAGTAATGAAAAAGTGAAACAAATATATGTGAGAGGGACTAATATATTTTAATCCGAAAAATCAAGCTAACTAATCTATGAAGGCCGAAGTCCCCTCTTTCTTTTAATGGAACACTTGATTTGATTCATATAGGTATGTAATAAAAAATATTCGATTTTCAAATATAATGGAAGACAAAAACCCACATAAAAACTAAATTATTTTTTATGTACATTGTTAGGGAGCGACTGACTCATATTCACATTTTGGCTTTGCTGGAGCAATGGGCACCACCAGCGATTCAGAGACAAGAGCTCCTCCATAGCAGGCACCCGAAATAATAGCTTCTGAGAAGTTATTATGTCTTTGCTTCGTAGGAGGCTTTTAACCCCTTCTGGTTCTATCAGTAAGTACATCCAATCTCAATCTCCAAAAAAATTCTTTGCTGCCAAGTGTTGTTGCTTAACTTCACATGGGTTTTATATTTCCACGAAGAATCATCATCAGACAAGTCATAACTCAAACTGCTCTATTAAAAAATTACCCCCGCACCCACAACATGATCACACAGTTGAAGGAGTCTGTTCAGTTTATCGTGCCTTCATTGTTATGCTCCTCGACAGACATAAAGGTTTGCATATTCGGGAAATAAAAGATCTACTGAATAAGATTAAAAAACAGGGGTGTTCAATTGGACTTGACTTGGCCGAGCGCCTCATTACCCACTTTGAAAAGGCTAAGATGCTGCACAAATCTGTACATGTCTTCCGTGAGGTAAGAATAACATACCCAAAATTGAATGCTTGCCTTTACAATCGTCTTTTTGATGTTTTTGTAAAAACGGGAAAGATAAATCAGGCTCTCAATTTATTACATGCAATGTTGGAGGCCAACTATGTGCCAAATAAGACCAGTTTATCAGCAGTGCTTTTTACATTGTTAAAGGAAAACAAACTGCAGGAGGCAGAGATGACTATAGTTCACATTACTGAGAAATGTTGCGAGTCTTTCCCAGATGTTCTGCAATTTACTCAGTTCACTAATGCAATGTGTAAAGCAGGGAAGGTAGACAAGGCCTGGGAGCTTGTGCATTTAGCAAAAACTAAGGGTATTTCCCTCAGTATAGCGCCCTTCAATGTGATATTGAATAGCCTTGGCCAATGTGGCGATTTCTCTGGAATCAATTTGCTTTTCTTTGAGATGGAAGAGATGGGAATCAAATCAGATATCATAACTTGTAACAGTCTGCTAAGAGCGTATTGTGAGTGGGGTTATATTGATGAAGCATTAGAGTTGTTAGATAGAATGAGGCAGGGTCATTGTTGTCCCGATAGAATTACATTTACTACCTTGATTGGTGGCCTCTGCAGGGTAGGCAGAGTAGATGATGCTCTCGAATTGGTGGCTAAGATGAGGGATGCTAATTGTACTCCAGATGAAGTTACATTTACTACTCTAATTGATGGTCTCTGTAAGGTTAACCGAGTAGACGAGGCTCTTCGATTAGTAGCTAAAATATTGCATGCTCATTGTTCACCTAGTATTATTACATTCACTGCGCTAATTAATGGATTCTGCAAAGCGGGGAGAGTAGATGAAGCTCTGCGATTGGTAGCTAAAATGAGGCTTGCTAATTATGATCTAGATGTTGTTACATATACTACTCTGATTGAGGGTCTGTGCAAGTTGGGTAGAATAGATGAAGCTCTAAGATTTGTTGCTAAAATGAGGCATGCTAGCTGCTCTCCAGATAGTATTGCATATACTACCATTATTGATGGCCTCTGCAAGGTGGGTAGAGTAAATGAAGCTCTCCAATTAGTATCTAGCATGAAACAAGACAGATGCTTTCCTGATGCTTATATTTATACGAGTATAATAGATGGCTTTGGCAAGGCTGGAAAAATAAATGAAGCATACTCTCTGTTTGTGAAAATGATGAAGATGGGTCCTTTTCCGGATTCAGTGACATTTCATGCAATTATTTTTGAACTGTGGAGATTTGGGAGGGTGGATATGGTTCGAAAATGCTTTCACAAAATGGAAATGGTTGGCATCACCCCAGAGGTTCAAACCTATCAAATCCTTATTGAGTCTTTCTGCAACGAAAATAAAGTGCAGATTGCTTTCTCTCTGCTGGAAGAGATGATAGCAAAGGGTTTGGTTCCAGATGTTCTCACATACAATAGGGTATATCACAGTCTTCACAAAAGGTTGGAAAATGCTAATCACAATTAAAGAGACAAGGTTGAACTCCAGATTGTGCAACTATCCAGTTGCTTAATGCCTGTTTGATGTTGGTGAAATGGAAAAATTAATTGATTTTGCTACAGTTGACTTTTTATAATTGTTAGCATATAATACGAGTCTTGCTTAGTGTTCTCTACATATATGATCCTATTGACGCTTTGCAAGGTGGGTAGTTCAGATGAAACTCTGTATTACAAGCTCAATAAAACAAGAAGGGCATTTTCCTGCTACCTATAGTTACGCTAACTTGAAAAATGGCTTTAGCAATGCTGGAATAGCAAACAAAATCTGCAATCTGTTTGTCCAATTGGCAAAGGTGGGGCCCTTTTCCCTATTCAGTGAGATTGACTGCAATTATTGATGGGACTGTGCAAAGATGGGATACTGACCTGGTTCTGGAATGTTTTCATAACATGGAAAAATTTGAAATTAACCAAGAATTGCAATCTATAACATCATGTTTGACCCTTTTTGCACGGAAAAAACGAAAGTTTAAATTGTTTCTCCATGCTAGATGAGTGACAGCAAAGGATTCTGTTTGGATTATATGATAGTGAAGGGGTTGGTTCCACAGTTGGATGGGATGATAGCAAAGGGTTTGGTTCCAGATGTTGTCCGTGACATAAAATTTTTGCACAGCCTTGACAAAATAAATGGGTTCAACTGGATAATGCTTATTACAAATAAAGAAACAAAGCTGGAGTCCAGATTGGACAACTGTTCAGTAACTTCTCAACCACTGTTTTATGTTGATGAAATGGAAAAACAAACAGATTTTGCAACTGATTATTATTTTATTTATTTTGCAGCGAGAGTATTTTCATACCTTGGTGATTAATTTTTTCACCAAGGTGAGTGTTAGATATAGAACTCACACTTTTGTGTGAGTCCAACTTCAGATGAAGAATGTAATTACTCATCTTGAGGTTTAGTTGAGGCCAAGAATGTAATGTTTCATTGATTTAAGGAGAAAGCAGATGAAGCCAAGAAAACAGGCCTTCATTCTAAGGAAGAAAATACAAATGTTTGGTTCCATTGCTGCATGAGATACAGAGAAGCATTTGTATCCTGATGCTGGGTGATATGATGGTTAGAGGGTTTTGGGTCTTTTTGTTATCGTATATGTCCAATTATTTCTCAGCCTTGGAAAAATGTATGGGCTGGATGATGCTCATCTTCAGTTACTTTGTGGCAATCTCTTTGACAAATGAGTAAATTTTTCAACTGATGACAATTTTATTATTTTGGGAAAGCATATTTTCCATACCTTGGTGACTAATTGTCTCACCTTGGTGAGTGTTATTATATAGAGCTCACATTTTTGCATATATTGAGGCAGAATAAAGGATCAGAATTTAACAGTTCATCGTGAGGCCAACTTGAGGTCAGAAATGTAATGATTCTTGTATTAAAGGAGAAAGGGGATGGAGCCAAGAAAGTAAGCTTTCATTCCAGGAGACAATAAGAATTTTTTTTCTTCTCAGTCTCATCTACGTTGTACACATAACAATATTAGATTTCAAAATGGTATTTCTTCATCTGCCTCAGGTATTATCTATTAACTTTTTTTCCTTTATGATTTGTGTATCACTCATGCAGAATCTTATGTCCTAAAATTGGAATATTACTCACATTTTTTATTTTATTTGTATCACTTTCTAGGCTTTCAAACTCTATCCATACTTGAATATTTGGAACAAAGTGCAATCAGATGGTAGAATCTCCAGCATTCCATCTAAATCTTAAGTATTATTTGTTTCAAAGGGTTCCTATGTCAGACAATCCTCTGTTCATGCTAAAAATGATCAAATCAAGATTAAATGATTTCCATAAATTTCATAAGATACGAAATATATATTGAGCAATATGTTCATAGAGATAGTTATCTTGGTGTCTATTAAAGTTTTGATCATAATAAGAAAAAGAGAAGCTATATAAAATGTGTACGAAAAGGCTTAGAGTCCACATAATTTAAAGCTTGAATAACCATTATCTCAACATACCACCATCCAAGTACTGGAACCATTCCAATTTTCAGAAACATCTATCAAGACTCCAAGATTAAGAACAATACTATTATTACCAGGGTAAAAGAAAACATGACTAGCATTTATAACCACAAATATGATAATTCTGGGAATACAATGATCAAAAGAATCTCCAGCAAACAGTGTCATAACTATAGAATTGTGGTAGCATCCGCTGAGAAGATATTGGGTTTCTTCTCCTCCATTCCTCTCACCAGGCCATGCATACTCTGCAGATCTATCTTCATGGGGTAAGCATTCATCTGAAAACATCTTGAAGAAGTTATATCTTAATCCTCAATAATGTCATATTGACTTGGTATACCTGGCCCCAATGACCCACTTTTGCAAATATAACTTCACCTCATGACAGCAAAGGAGTGTAATGGTACTAAACTTTGGTTCTGGAGCAACCTTGCTATTTGGCTTCTCACAGAGGCAAATTACACCCCTATAGACATTCTCACAGCTCCAAAATTATCTTTCTCTGGCTTATATACGGCAGCATCAAGCACTTTATCCAGAGAACCCTCAAATCTCTTCAATACTGATAACACATGAGAGACTGAATTTCAGTTAGAGGCATGTCAGTGCACAATTGTTGTGAGCATTGCATTACTTGTAATTGAAATTCAATCCATTGCATTAAAATGACACTTTACAACATCAATTGCATGCAACAAACTATGAGGGGCTGGGGTTTTGAGAAAACTCCATGGTTTTGCAGATGTTGAATTCCGTTGTAACACAACCTGAGGTGCATAGATTGTATCTGGTTTGTACCAATTTGTGGAAGAATTCCTATTAATTGGTATTTTTCCTCCTCATTTATAAATTCTCCTTCTGTTTGTTTCGCATGGAAAACTTTAATCTCATTTTCTCACTGGAAGCTGCTGCTTCCATATCAGTGTTAGACTCCTTGGCCACAACGTATGGCTCCAAAGAACCCAAGGGTTGCAGAAAACAAGAAGCAAGGAGAAGATAGGACAGTCGCAGATGACATGCAAACAAGTAGAGAAAGAATTGAGCGAGAGAAAGACATAAAAGGGTGATTAGTTAGAATGATTTCACACTTTATTTCATCCATAGGCCATTTGGTACAATAAATCACCACCATTAAAGCATTGTACAATCTGAGAGGCCAAAAGAGGATGCGGGAGATCTATGGTAAGGGTGGGGACTAATGGGAGAGAGACAGGAAAATGTTGGCCTATAGAAGGCGGGGAGGGGTTATAATCTCCAAAACCTCACTGCTCTAGATGGCTTCCATTGATTCATTACAACACAAACAAAAATGAGCCATGGGGTGGGGGATGTATTTTGATAACTTATCCTATGCAGAGGATTACCTTGTTACTTAAAGGTCATTGGGGCTAGGGGCAAAAGGTTAAGTTAGGCAAGAAATAATTCTACTCCTCCAAAAGCTACATTAGGGTTGTTGGCATTTTTTTTATAGATAAAGTATGGGATCTATTAGGGAGCCCCAATCCACAACACATTCATGAAATACAGCAATAAAGATTACTAAATGCCTATGTAAACAATCCACACCAGGGTGAATTAGACTTAAAATAAACACCAAGCCTGTCTTTTTTTAAATCCCTAACATTTAAACAACATAATATAAATATAAAATTATAAACAATTAATTTTTTAAAATCTATAAAAATTAAAACACCAAAAAAAATAGTACAATTGTGTTGCAAGAAGACTCGAAGAAATGGTTCATTGAAATAGAAAAACATTTTCATTTGTCTTCCTTATTTGGTGTAGGTTTTGTTTATACAATTTTTTTAAAGAATTGCATGATTGAAGTTTTTTTAAATTAAGTTTACGAAGATTCACAATAGATTTAAAAAAAATAAAATCACATAGTATTTGGCATAGCTAGAAATCAAGGTTTTTGGGCACGCATGGGTACAATATCCAACGTGTATTTGCACCATATCCTACCCATATCGGGTATAGTGGTACACATACCTAGGGAGGGGTGTGGGTGTACTCGACTACTTTGGTCCTATTTTGTAACACCCATGGCATTGAAATGGCAATTCCTCATAGTCCAGAGTTTGAGTCCAATGACGATCAGAAATTTTAAAAGAATATTTGTGGGAAGGGCATTTGAAATGTCAAGATCAAGAAGGATGTGAGCAAAAGTTTTATTAGTGAAATTTGAGGTGTCAAAATCTATTACCAGGAAATAGCCCAAAGAATTGCTAGTGGCTTCAAAACATGAATTAAACTAATCTTGAATTGGAAGATTTTGAAGGGAGATCCAGATAGGGATAACCTTGAAAGGTTCAATAGAGGGGTTAAAGGTTGGATGGTAGGGTTTGAGTGTGAGCATATGTTGGCCCCAAATCTAGAGATGACCAAGAATTGCATCTTGATCCTTCACATAGTCAAATATTGCAATTAAAAATATGTCACCACAAGGATAAATTTCTAGGTTACCTTCCATAAATGGTTGCTAGGTTTCAAACTTTCAACAATCTACACGTGTAGATTTAGAAGACTTGGTCACAAGTGATTAAATCTACTTATTAACCCATTTCAAAGTGGAAAAGCGTTCACCTTCAATAACTTCCTAATCTTGTCTTCAAATTCTAGAATGGGGGACTTTGTAGCATAGTTGAGGGATTTGACCTTCATCTAGGAGGCACCATTTCTTCCATTTAGTTAATTGGAAGCAACTCCTTGTGATGTAGTAAGAATAGCCATAGCTTGGGTGACATCATTGGGATTTGGGCCTAGAGTGTTAAACAACATCGACTTGGGTTGTGAGTCTCTGACAGGGAAGATTATGGTGTCTTCAATCCTCATTGGGGTTATTTCATTGGAGGGGAGTCCTAACCTCTATTCCTTTTGTTCTTGTCGTGCATTGTTATTTCTATTGCTAACAAGGCATGTATTTCCTTCACCTCTTGCAACTTTGGGGAGATTTGTAGTCTTTTCCTTGACATCAGGGTGGGTTGTAACTTTTCTAGAAGCACTAGAGCCATTGATGGGCTAATCTTCCACATGTAGACACATAAATTGGTTCACACTAACCCCTAATTCGGAAGCTTTTGGCTATGCCATTTAAAAAATTTCTAATATATATATTGTTGATAAAGTGAAAATTCTAAGTTACCGGGTTCTTCATTTTAGCCCCCCGAACTAGCCAAAATACGTGTGGGTTTTGGTTTTGGTTCGGTTCTTCTCTGGGTTCGCCTGGGTTCTCCATTTTCCACTCGGGTTCTCTGTGGGTCCTTCACAAAAGGACCCACAGAGAACCCGGGTGGAAAATGGAGAACCCTGGCCGAACCAGGGATAACCTAGAAGGACCTGGGCAGACCCACGTCATCTAGCCTAGAAAAAGGCAAAAACTCAACTTAAAAACAAAAAACAAAACCCTAAAAAGTGCCCAGATTGCCTTATATTGACTTGGCCGACCAAATGAGGCTCATTTTGCAAACTCAAAAGAGCAAAAACACCATTTTTTTGCCTCCAAGCTAAAAAATTATGAATATGATTACAGATTATATGAGGTATTACTGTATGGCATATTTCATTGTTTCAATATTCTATGGCATTATGATCATATAATTATAATTTTGTGCATGCTTATGAGTCTATGGCATTATCATTATGTTTATAAATATATATATAGTACGGCTGTACCCTAACCCTAACCCTAGGAAATTTTTTTTTTGCCAAACCGGCGAACCCAAACCCGAACCCGCATCTGAATCCATACTGAACCGGCAACTTAGAGTGAAATGAAAATATAGATAAATGATAAGTTATAACAATTAAATAACTCCATTTGAAATCATAAATATTATCATTTGAATATCTTAGTAGTTGAAAATTTGAAAATTGGAATCCATTACAAGTTAGTTGAAAGTACCATTTAGAGTTTACAAGTGACAAGCATCAAAATGACAAAATTGGAATGCCAAAAAAAGATATCCATATCTATTTTTGTTTGAGCAATAAGCTAAAAAATTAGAGCCATAATCATTGATTGGATATCTTGGACACTCCTTTTTATTAACATTCTTGGAAGAGAATGTATCCATATCTTGCAATGTGAGCCCATCCAATCTTGTGTGTACTTCTTTCTCCTAATCACCTTGTTGTGTCTCCTTAAGCTCTACATTCCATTGTGTTATTGGGCTTTGCCTATACTCGTGTCTTGCAATCACTGAGACACAATGCACTATCCACAATGACCAATAATTTTGCTCTCATAAAGGTAAGTCTTCCTCTTTAGAGAGTGGATAAAGTTGTATGTGGATTAGTTCCTCTTAGTAGTAGATGGACTAGAAACCTGTGAGAGAAGAGACAAATGGCAAGTCTACACAATAATTATGGAGGTCCATAGGTTCACCACCAACTAGCTTGTCTTGTGCCAAAATTTGCTATCAATCCTTGCCAAATTCTTGTGGCTATACTCAACTTGATCATTAAAGCATTTGTTGGGCTATTCATTTTCTTTAAGGCCTTCACGAGGCCATTGCTCAACTCATGGCCATCAGTGAGAAGAAGTTTGCTAGGTCTATCCACATACTACTTTGGATTCAAAGCATTTGCAACCATGTGTAGAGGGTTTTCGGCTTCTCCCACATTTTCAAGATGATAGGATGCATATTCTCAGTGTAGAACTTCAAGGTGGGGACTCTCTCATGAATGTTGGCTTTCATTTGGCAAGCATCCTATCAATGCACTTGTACAGCTGCCTAAGACTAGGATTTTAAGATCTCCAAATTTGATGTCAATGAAAATAGGTTATATAAAAGATGGAATATATTTAACATTGAACCAAAAACTATCACTAACCTCAATCTCCTTCACCCTTTCTCCATGCTTTGTTTTTGATTCCTTCCACCTATTCCATTCTTGTGTCATAATTGTAAGTTGTAATGGTTCTTGCAATTCAATCATTCTTAGTGGTATAATGAAATAGGAATCAAATTGAATCTCAAGTAGTTTGAGGAATTCCTTCCTTGCAAAGGTCCCAAACAATGCCAATGAGGTGGGTGGTTCCAAATGAACATTTGCACCTCTCTTGGATTCGCCATCACTTGTTAGACCTACCCTGCCTTTCCAATATCTTTGAGTGCATTGTTCATAGCATGCATGTTAGAACATATTGTTATTAAGGTTCATACCCTTATAACAAATATATATTGTTCTAATATAAGTTTATAAAACCTTATATATATTATATGCTTTTAAAGCATATCCCATTTAAAATAATTATAGTCTAATAACCATTAGATTATTGATTATTTATAAATATTAGTTTTGAATAGTTGTGACTAATACCCCTTCAGGTATTTTGCCATTGCTATATTTGAGGAGGTTCTCTCTCATTGAGAGTTTATAAGAATTGGAGTTTTTGCATAAGACTATAAAGGCCATATGAAAGTGAGGAGAAGTGATATCCCTAGGTTCTATTTATATTTATATAGACAATTTTGTAAGTGTTTTAGTATTAAACTGATGCTTTGGGGTTTTTAACTTGAAAGGGTTTTCCTCATATATATGTCATGTAATGTGTTCAATCTTTGCTTTTATAATTTTTATTATTTATTTATAATGATTAGTATCCTTAGATCCTAATTCCTAACATGGTATTAGAGTAGGTTAGGAAATGCTAATCATTTTTTTATCTATAATTCTCGAGAGAATTTTCATAACTAATCACTTTCCTAATATAATTATGAAGTTTCCTCCATTGGCTTTTTTCTTTTGTTAAAATATTTTGTTAAGAGAATCCTTGCATTTAACTACCACTAATTTGTAGCAACGATAGATAAATAGATAGATATAAGGCCATAATAAAACATAGGGTTTAATTTGTATCCATTAAGTTACAAAGTGAAGTTGTAATTCATTTTGCCGCTTATCCTTGTCTACATTTATTGGGTATATCATCACATTATTTAGTCATATAGATTATGATTCTCCTTTCAACAACTAAAGATTTCTATCATCAATTCAGTTGAAATATAACCATTATATATTATTTGAAAATAAATATATAAATATAAATATAATTTTTTCTTTATTCATCAAAATATTTAAAATTACCAATAAAAATCTTATATATATATATATATATATATATCCTTTTCTAGAAGGCATATAATATAAACATTGAATATTTTCAAGTTGTATTATACCCAATATCAAACATTGGCCATTGAAACAATATTACCCATACTCAGAATGAACAATGTTTAAATGCAAGTCACAAATCATTACAAATCTCAAACCAAGACTTTTTGAACATTGTGTAGAGAAGAATAGTGGAAAGTTGTCAGCTTCATTTACAAGGCCTTACATAGGTATTATATGCAGTTCTAACAATTAATACTATTGCTCACCAATGCAATGCATTTATACAAGATATAGGTGGTATAACCAACTATCAATCATTCATAGAGCTAAATCCTACAACGATCATGATCTAAGTAATTTCAAATTTGATAGTTGTTGTTTACAATGCATTTCTATTGTAAATCAATCCAAAATTTGATCCATTGTTGGATTGTTGTGATCTTCATAGACATAACAATGTATTTGTCATATCATTTTGAACTTGTCACAAGTCAAAGTGGGTTGTATTTGCTTAGCAACTAGTTGAAATTTAATTTGAATGAAATGCTTCTTGTCATTCCCCTTGACTCATTATCATTAGTTTATCATCTTTCCTTGTGGCCAACAAAGAAACAAGTGATGCATTTGCTGTGATGTTGTAGGAATAAAAAAGGGAGTTTATTTTGTCATGTAAAAATGTGTTCTCCAAGGGGGTTATGTGTAGTAAGCAGAGCAAATCATAAGGGGTGGATATATGACATCTTTCCTAATTCTTTTTTAATTTTCCCTATTCTGGATTTTGTGACTGCAGATGCTTGAAAGTATGCTCATAACTAGGCTTGTGAAAAGGCAATCCTTGAACTTACATAATTAAATGGATTGCATATATTTTATGATACCATATGATTATATAAGGCACGTTGGCCCTCTTTTCAAAATATGAGCACCATTATAAAGATCAATCTCAAAAAGTTGGTGGCATGACTCCACTATTTCCCTACAATCATAACCACTATCTTTCACATTATTAACTATACTCCAAGAGCTTAGCTAATACGCTACTCATTTTTTCAAAGAGCTACTACTTTTAATAGAAAATTGAAATATGTAATATCACATCTTTGTGAAGAGAAAGCATGAAATTAATTATCAAAGTAAAAATGTCCTATCATTATCAGCAATTTGAATTAAAAATGAATATGTGATAGTAGAAGGCATGAATTGAAAATATTAGCAAAATAACATGTCTATAATCAAGAGAGACTACTATTTAAAGGCATTGATTATAGGCTTTCACATATAGCTCAAATCCCATCCCTTGTTTCTATTGAGATTAGGGTGCATTCGTTGATTTTACTCACTTCCTTTGACATTCTCTTATAACAATTAAGACCAAGTCAAACATTATGTCTAGTCTTAAACAAGTACTTCACAAACATTGTGGAGTTTGGATTTATACCTAAAATCTTTTAAAAGATTTTTCAGCAAATTCATTTTGTGTATATCTTGCAATTAATGAATACATTTCCTTGAGGTCTTCCTTTAAATCACTTGCATATTATAAATATGTTACCATACTTATTTTGAGTAAGGAAAAGCATTTAATGCTACAAGTTAGGTTTTAGAGTTCCATATTCTTGTATACTCCATCTGTTACTATGATCTAGTTCACAAGGAGAGGAGAAATTGTTGATAATATCAACCTTGTGGTCTTTCCTTTTCGTTTATGGATAAGTGTTGACTTGCAATTAGTCTTGAGTCTATTAAAGTCTCCAAACTTGCCTCTCATATAAATTGTCAAGAGCTTATCTTGGACTAATTGGTTAAATTTTTGTAATTAACTAAATTATTACTTAAAGAAATGAACATGGATCTAGTTTCAAGCATGTTTAAATGAGATATTCTTGCAAGGGAAATATCTAACATTAATCAAGGTATTGATCAGTAGCTACTCATGTTTTGAATTACTCATAGACATCTATTATAATTTTTTGAATTATTCACCTATTTGTATTTGGTGGTTATGGTCCTAATAACTATCCAAAAAATAAGCCTAGAAAGGAAATCTCACCTGTTTCTTAGAGAATTTCTTTATAGATCTTTGATTATATACTTAGCACATGACTACCCACTACTTAGAAAACATGGAAACTCATACCTACGTAAATTTGTGACAGTCACATACCTTAATGATCTTGTAAAATAAGGATGGACTGATCATCAATTTTTGGAGGGTATTGAATCAATCTTTTGGCTAAAATTTATAAGTATGTCATTTATAGATGAATCACTTATTACAAATATGTCATTTATAGATGAATCTCTTATTACAAATGAAGCAAGTTTGTTTCATCATTCAAATTGACTATATTCTAGGATCATTATAGCATTTCAAACAAGTATGCCCAATACTGTAAGAAATATAATATGATCAAATTAGTTGTTATTACAATTGGTATTTATTTAAAACCTAAATCTAGTTTTTTGCAAAATACTATATGAACTTTTGAAAATTACAAATGCACATTAAAGGTTAATCTATTATGGATTTTATTATTCTTGCACCAAGAATAAAATTATTTGATTATTGTGTTATTGATAATGCCGATGATCCTCATTATAGGAAATTTACCACAAATTATGCCTTCAAAATAAATGGTGTAGGTGTTATTCCATGGGTGAAGTAATATTCAAACAAGCTACCTTCTATGGATCTTTAATCAAAAGACCGAACACAAAAGTAGCTCCATAAGTATCAATGTGACTTAAAAGATTAGTGGAAGAGTTTTTCATCTGGGTACTAGTAAACATCCCACCTTATTATATGATAATCAAGTTAATTTACTCTAAGCAAAGACTTATATTTCCAAAAAAAAAAAGAGTGAAAAATGCATTGAAGCTCATGGACACTTCACTTAAGGGAAAGTATTCCATCATAAATTTTTTCTCCAGTTTTGTACATTTGATTATCTAGTGGAAGATATTCTATGATCAAGAAGAAATAGGTTGGAAACTTAGCAATCACATATTAAACCTCTATGCATTACCAAATTCTCCAAATTCAAATTAATGCTTGGCCTCAGGTGATGCCATTGAGGGGGAGTGTGCATGTCAATGACACCTCCTAACATGTGTAACATAAGACTTCTAGGCATTATATTTATAAGTCCTTTGTACGTATTATAAATTCTTCTCTATGTAAATCTTCCACTTATAAAAGTATTGTATTAAATAAGACTTATGGGCACTATGTAATGAACTTGGGGGAGTCTAGTTTGAGGTGTTTTGGGCTCCAATAATTTTTTTATAAGACCTCATGTAAATCATCATCTTTAAAACACTGCAATTATAAATTATGACAAGATGACTTTCATGTGCTTTGGAATACATGCTCTTCATTTTGAATATATTTGTGTTCGTGCTTATTGTTATCAAATTATACCTACATTACTTGGGTACTTCATGTTTTCTTTTACAGAAATTGACATGTGATGCCCTCTGTTAACATTAAGGGGGAGTGCTAGAATATAATGTTATTAAGGGTCATACCTTTATAACATACATACATATATATATATATATATATATATATATATATATAGTTCTAATATAAGGTTACAAAATCTTATATATATTATATGCTTTATTAAGCATATTGCATTTAAAATAATTATAGTCTAATAAATATTAGATTCTTGATTGTTTGTAATGGTAGTTTTGAATAAGTGTCACTAACACCCCTTTAGGTATTTTTCCACCCCTTCTATATTTAAGGAGGTTCTCTCTCATTGAGAGTTTGTAAGAATTGAAGTTTTTGCACAAGACTATAAAGGGCATGTGGAAGTGATGAGAAGTGATATCCCCAGGTTTTGTATATATATATATATATATATAGAGAGAGAGAGAGAGAGAGAGAGAGAGAGAGAGAGAGAGAGAGAGAATTTTGTAAGTGTTTTAATATTAAAATGATGCTTTATGGGTTTTTTTACTTGAATGGGTTTTCCCCATGTATATGCTATGTAATGTGTTTAATCTACGATTCTATAATTCTTATGTTATTTTATATTTTATTTATGATGATTAGTATTCTAAGATCCTAATTTCAAATAATGCACATAACAAGGGGTCTAGTAGATGTGCTTGTTTGTAGATTGAATCAATCAACCTTCTATCTTACAAACATATGTTGTATTTGTAATCACTTGCACTAATATTGAAGAACAACCTCCTCAATGGCTCCTCTCAAGATTTGAAACTAAAACTCAACATCTTTGCATTTTCCTAAACAATTGATTGCCCTCAAGAAGTAAGGTCCATCAATCAATAAAAAGATAATGTTGATGAGTGGGCAATGTCTAATGTTCGTCCATCCATCAATGTTTATACTATAGCCATGTGTTATCCATTTGGTCTTCTCCTTCTCCATCAATAGGTTAACCTTGGAAGAATTTTTTTCCAAGAGAGTGGTCCTCAATCTAGTGTTTTTGGGACCCAAATAACCTCTACCAACTTTTCCCACCTTAGTGATAAGGCCCTTATAATAAGGAGATTAAGCAACATGGCAATGAATACCATTACCAAAATAGAAATCAGCAACAGCCTGATTTGCATCATCCTTTGCCAACACTTTGAACACATTTGTAATTACTAATTGGGTTTGGTGATAATGAACCTACAACCTTCTATTTCCCCTTTGATTCCAATTGCACTCATTTCAAATGTTGTAAATGCAAGTGGTCTACCCAAACCTCATGGTTTACAAGAAACTCTTGGTGTAGTGATGTCCC
>VDFB02013614.1:0-12952 GCA_007258455.2 Sequoia sempervirens | reverse complement strand
CCAAGAGCCTTTCTATCCAAAATATCTCAGTCCTCATCAAATATTTCTATGGGTTTCTTGGCTTTCCTTTCCAATGGCCACCATAAATCCTTCTGATAGAGGTACTCCTCCATTTGCATCTTCCATAATTGATAGTTTTTCCCATTAAAATTCTCAACCTTTTTACCCTCATCTGCCATTACTCCCACTCAACCATGAGACCTTCCTACAGACAATAATCGAAACACAACCCGCTCTGATACCACTTGTTAGGGTTAGAAATGGGAGATATCTAACAATTAAATGTAGATTTAATTAATAAACAAAGAAACTAAAACACATAGAATAAATTATAACACAGAGAATTTAACGTGGTTCACCCAATCCGAGCTACATCCACCAAACCGTAGCCATCCAATGATTTTATTATCCAATGCAAAAACCTATTACAATCTTGCGAATAATCACGTTTTTCATCATACTGTAAACCCCATCTGAACCCCTTTTTAACAAGCTTAGAAGCTTCCAAATTTTGGGTTCTACAAAGCCATGGTGTACAATATAGCATGATCAGTCGTCACATACCAATAGGACGGTGGTGGATCGGGGTTTTTTTTTTGTGGTGTAGGGGCTGTGGCCAGGGGTGGCCGCGATCTTATTTTGCTTGGTGCTTTTTTTCTCCATTTTTTCCTACTAAAATCTATAGATTTCTTTAGTTGCATGGTATGTTTGAGGCGTGATCTGGTGTTTGTGGGTGGGATCTTGCACTGCTTGGTGTTTGAAACATGGTGGAGGGTGGTTTGGTGCTCTTTTTTAGTGCTTTTCCCAAGCTTGTTTTGGGCTCTTCGAGGTTTTTTGTTTGGGGCCTTGCATGGCTCTAAGAGGGGTTTCATCTGGCAAGATGAGTATGTCTTTTAAGGATGCGGTGGCATGAAGCAATCCATCAGTTCTTTTGCATGATAATCTATTTTTTTGTGAGAATAGTTCTAGCATGGGAGATATTTCTTCTCTGTCTAGAGGTTGTAGGCCTTCAAAGGTGAATGGGTGTGTTGCCAAGAGCAGTAATAGGCCTGTCATTGAGATCCAACCTAAGTTTGTTGTGGATGGCATTAATTATCTATCAAACCATGCTTTGATCTTTATGTTTTTTGAGATCCAGGTGTCCTTTCGCTTTCTGGAGTCATGGGCTCATTGTACATGGTGTCCAGAGGGGGATATGGATGTAATGCTGGCAGCCAATGGCTACTTCCAAGTGGTTTTTACTTGCATGTTAGACGTAAGTAAAGTATTTGAAGGGGGGCTCTATTTCTACAATCAAGTTGGCCTTTTCATCAAGCCCTGGTATGTTGGATTTAATCCTACAGAAGAGCTACCTTTGCGGGTTCCGATTTGGGTGAGGTTATTGTGGCTTCCTTTGGAATTTTGGAGAGAGGACATTTTCAACTTAGTTGCAAGTCAGCTTAGAAAACCAGTTGGTCTTTCAAGACAGTCTATGGAAAAGAAGTTAATTACCTATGCTCGTGTATGTGTAGAAATTGATTTGAATAATCCCTTGCCTAACTCCATGGAAATTCGGTTGGGATCAAGCTCATGGATTCAACAGCTTGATTATGAAATGCTATCATTTTGTTGTTGAGTTAGTCATGAATATGGGCATTTGTAGAGGATGTGTCCTAAATCTAAACTTGCAAGGGATTCAAAAATGGGGTCAGCTAGTGCACCTCCTAATCAAGATAAAGGAAAATCTCCCATGAGGGAGGATAAGGAGGGTTTCATTCCTACTAGAGCTCATAATAAGGGTCGGGGCCAAAAAAGGACCGTTAAGGATAGACAGGCGGATGAGGTGTTCAATAGGTTTGATGCTCTAGATGATTTGGAATATTTTGATGGAGCCATTGTTAATATGCCTGCTAGCCAAAATCTTTTGGAGGCATGGGAAATAAGTGGGGATGAGAACAATTCCATTCAGACTGATGCATAGGAGGAAGCGGTAGGGGTGCAGATGGACACAGATACCTCTGCGGGGCCTATGGATGAGTTGGGAGCAAGTGGATGTAAGGAAATGTAGGAGAGTTCAACTCCTACCAACTCTATTTCTTGAACTGGGAAGGATTGGCAGGAGGGGAGTAAAGGAAAGGGTACTCCTCCTATTTTAGGCATTCAACAAAAAGCCTTTAGAAAATATGTTTCGGATAAGCCTCTTAAGGTGGGAAGGAAGAAAGACTAGGAAAAGGTGAAGTTAGTTGGTGAGACTTTAGTGGTGTCTGATTCTGTGAAGACCATTGATTCCCACTTTTCTCTATCTCAGAAATGATTGTTCTTTCATGGAATGTAACGGGGTTGAATAACATCCCTAGACAAAAGGCTATTTGGGAATTGATTAAGTCTTATTCCCCTGATGTGGTTTTTATTCAGGAAACTAAGTTATCTATTAATAGTATGTTCAACACAACTGCTAAGATTTGGTCTAGATGTCTTTGTCAATGTATTAGAGCTCAAGGTTGTTTTGGAGGCTTAGCTTTTTTATGGGATCCTCGCAAGCTGGTTCCACTTTGGTGGATCTCTAGTAGGTCTTCTATTTCCTTGGTGGCTACTTGTTGCGAGACTGGTGAGAGCCTCCTTTTCACTAATGTTTATGATCCAACTAATTTCATGGGAAAATCCTTGCTTTGGTCACATATAGGATATGTTTGTTCTCTTGCTCCTTTGTTTCCCTAGATTCTGGCAAGAGATTTTAATGTAGTCCTAAGTTTGGAAGAGAAGCAAGGAGGTAATCCCAGGCTCGACCCTTCTACAGGACTCATGAGGAGTAACATTAAAATTTTGAAGGTTGTGGATGTTATACCTTCCAATGGTTTGTTCACCTAGAATAATAAAAGATGTGGGGCAGAGGCTATAGCAGAAAAATTAGATAGGTTTCTTATGTCTTGCTTTTGGATGGCAAATAGTTGGAATACCAAGTTAGAGATTTTGTACTGGAGAGGTTCAGATCACTGACCAATCATTTTTTTTGCTACTAATTTTTGGATGACAAAGAATCCCTCTTTTAAGTTTCAGCTTATATGGCTGAGGGATGCTTCTCTTCAAGATCATATGCTTGCTTGGTGGAGGGAAGGGAAGCTTTCTTATGGCACCACTATGTTTTCTTTTGTCAATCAATTGTAGTATGTTAAGTTTAAGCTGAAAAGGTGGAATAGGATGTGCTTTGGAAACCTTTTCACAACTAAAAGAAATGCTCAGCTGAGGGTGGACACCATTACTCATCAAATCAGAGAGTAGGGTTTGTCTGATGTTCTATATAGAGAAGAAGTTGTTGTGATGAGAGACTTGGAGGAATGGGAGCTCCATGAGTATATTTATTGGAAGAAGAAGGCTTAGATTGATTGGCTCCAGGAAGGGGACAAAAACGCTAAGTTTTTTCACAATGTTGTAAAGGATAGAAGACACAAGAGTGTTCTCAATTATCTCATTTCTACTGAAGGGACTTTGATTTCCTCTCATAGGGAGATTGCTAATGAGGCCACTAGATTTTTTTGGAATCTATTTACATAAGAGTTTGATCCTACTAGGGTTGAGGAGGATTTGGTGCTTGATTACATTCCTTCCATTTTCAATCCTAAAATGAATGAGGCTCTCATTAAGCCCGTTTCACTATTTGAGATTGAAGCAATGGTGTTTGGAATGAAAAAGGGTAAAGCCCCAGGGCTGGATGGTTTTCCTATAGAGTTCTTTCAAAAAAATTGGGATATAGTCAAGATGGACCTCTTTGAAGTGGTGCAGGAGTCTTTTAGAAATAAGCAGATGCTTAAGGCCTTGAATGCAACCTTCCTTGCCTTCATTCCAAAAAAGGAAGGATCTAACCCTCTTAACTCCTTTATACCTATTGCTTTGTGCAATGTGGCATACAAAATAATCACAAAATTGATTGTTGAATGGTTAAATCCATGGCTCAGTAAATTAATATTTGATGAGCAAGGGGGATTTGTTACCAGAAAACAAATTTTGGATGGGATTATCATAGCTACTGAAGTTGTGCATTCTATGGCTGCCTCTAAGGAGAAGGCTATGTTCATAAAGATGGAAATGGCCAATGTTTATGATAGGGTTAGATGGATTTTCCTGCAAAAAGTTCTCAAGGCCTTTGGTTTTGGGAGTGAACCATAAATTTTGGATGGATTAGGGATGTTATGTCTCTTTTGCACAATTAGGGTCTTTCACCTAATGGAAAGAGATAGATCCCACACCAAAAATCTAGGTGGTTCACTCAAAATAATGTATGTAAGATGGAATTAATCCTAAATGAAATGATCTAGATATAGAAAAGTTATGAAATTGATTGATTATTTATGCAAAACTAATGAAATATGAAGTGTTTGAAAACACAGTGTGATATGCAGAAATGAACTAGAAACATAAACAAATGCAAACAAAATTGAATGATATTGAACAGAGTGCACTTGGAGATGAAATGTTGATGCTGGAAGGTTCTAGAATGCTACAAAAATCTTTGTTTATGACTAGTGGGACTCATTTGCCACTGATGGCGAATCAGTTGTCCTTCTAGTAAACTGTCCTGAAATTCGTCTCCGACTATCAGGAATTGAATTTTGATGAAATCAACTTTTCCAACTTGAATGTGGGACTCATTTTCCACTAATGGTGAATCAGTCCTCCTCCAAAAATCTACAAATTTAGGGGTCAACTCTGTGGGTCCAGATATGCACTTGTCTTCTTGTTGGGTTGATGAAATCAAATCTATAGAAAATAGGTTGAATATTGTCTGCAAGCTTGAATTAGGATTTAGTTGACTTGAATGGGTTTGATGACTTGTTGACCACTTTTCAACACCTATTTCTTTGAAAAACCTGCCTACAAGACCAAATTCTTGTTGTTGAAGGTTGAAGATATGTCAGTGGCTGCTCCAAGATGCTTGATAGTTGCTTGATTGAATGATGCTTTGATGGATTGAATAAAAGAATGCCAATTGATGATGAATGAGTGAATGAGATGAATAGGGGTTAAATTGGATGGAAAAACACTTGTTTATACACACTTATACCCTAATTACCCAAAAATACATTTCAAGCCGACATAAGGTCTTAATGAATAAAAACCTAAAAGAAATTTGAATTTATCTTGAATTTTGAGCCAAGAGGGACTCATTCGCCACCCATGGAGAATGGGTCCCACTCTAGGATTGCAAGTGGGTGTTAGGAATTAAGTTTCCTTTAATGAGGTTTGTCGAGTTTATATTAAAAAACACACTTAATTATGACCTGTAAGTGCATAAAGGGGCCAAATAAAGCATAAGAAAGGTATAATTAGTGGTGAAAAGCCTAGAAAAGCATGAAAGCTTGTTACAAGACTTTACAACACTTTGAAATAGGACTTGATAAGTGATAAAATATGATATTTAGATGAATTATAATAAGAAGAGTCTAGAAAAGTGTAGAAATGTGTTACAACACTTCACAACACCTTCACAAGACATCATAATTTGAATATTAAGGACCTAATGTGAATGCATAAGTTACATTGCAACATTAAAGCTAAGAAAAATAGGTCAAGCATCACAAGAGAAAGACCTAAATGACCATGAAAATTTCCAAGATCCATTTTTCTATGGTACAAGAAGTGAGTGGATTAACTGGGTAATGAGTTGTATTACGTCACCTTCTTTTGTTGTCCTGATTAATGGTGAGCCTATAGACTTATTTGGTGTAGTTAGAGGCCTTAGGAAAGGAGATACCCTCTCCCATTACTTATTCATTCTGATGGCTGAAGGCTTGGAGAGATTTCTGAAGTCTCAAGTTAGGCAAGGTTTGATTTAGGGCTGGAAGTGGGGGCATGGAATTCCTCCTTCTTCCCACCTCCAATTTGTGGATGACACTGCTTTGATGGGTGTGACTAGAATTCAGGATGTGATTAGTTTTAGAAGAGCTTTGGATATTTATGTGAAGGCCTCAAGACAAAAGATTAATGAAGAAGAGTCCCATATTTTTTTCTTCAATACCCCTGCTCTCATTCAAGCATGGATTGCCCGGATCTTAAGGTTTCAAATTGGAACTCTTCCTTTTGTATACCTTGGAATTCCTCTTTCAGACCATAGATTTCCAGGGGGTCTGTGGTAGGAAATTTTGGATAAGTTTTAGAGTAAGGTGAGTCATTAGACCCATAGGTGGCTTTCAACTACTGCTAGAATGACTCTGTTGAAGTTTGTTGGTGCAGGAGCACCTGGGAAACATGGGCTTTCCTGAAGTCTGGAAGGGAGTTCAAATTTTGTTGTGTTCTCTTGTGGTCATGTTGGCCATTTAGTAGATAGTTTTGTTATTTTGAATAAAACTTTATCTCCTATGATCAATGGATTGGGTGGTGCAAATCTTGAATGGGTTTTGAAGCTCTAAGTGGTCTTGGTTACCAACCTAGTCAAGTTTTTGAAAACACATTGGGTTTTATAAAGTGCATCTTTAGGTCTTCTATGGGCTCGACCCAAGTTTATAATTTGTTTTGGAGGCCTATTTAAGGCATGCTTCTACCAAATGTTAGGGTTGGAGGGATTATTGTTAAGTGACATTTCTGTAGAGTTGAAAGAAACAGTGTTTAGAAGACAATTTCTGTGTTCTTGCATTCAAATTAAGCTTTTATGGAGTAAATTTACTGTTATTGTGTTTGTAGAATGTAGTGTGGACTTGTGAGAGCTCATTGCATCAATATTTTTGTTTTGTAAATCATTTTTCATCTTTTATCTGTGTATAGTTTGTTAATTGTTATTTTCAGGCCTGTAATAGGCAGTTTGGAAGAATGGAGTCCTAGTGCACTTCCCCACCATACAATTTGTATGACCTTTTGGGATTTGTGTCTAGGCTCCCTTAGTGTAAATATGTTAGCTATTAGGGTTTGTGGCAATGCAGGAAACACTAGCAAGATGATGCCCTAGGCGAGCCAGAGCAGGTTCGGTTGGGGCAGACTTGGAGAAAA
The DNA here is from genome assembly GCA_007258455.2 of Sequoia sempervirens. NCBI lineage: Eukaryota > Viridiplantae > Streptophyta > Pinopsida > Cupressales > Cupressaceae > Sequoia > Sequoia sempervirens. The sequence continues at coordinate 5,995 of VDFB02013614.1, read as the reverse complement.
AGAAGCATAACTTGCAGGGGAGTTGAGATTTTAAAGAAATTATTTTTTATGAATTTAGTTGGGGGTCCTGATAATGCATGGTAGTTAGGAGGAGGTCCTTCCACTTCATTTGGTATGAGAACTTTCTGACAGTCTGGAAACAACTTTGCAAAGTTTGAAAACCCTAGCTTTTGGGTTAGTTTTGAATGTGGACAGAGTACGGCCTATACAGGGCTAAAACCCTAGAAATCTTGAAGGTGTAGGCATGAGAAACACCATCCCTAAACAAAGTACCTTGGTTCTTTAGTGGGTTTTGAAGAGAAGTGCAGTTTGACTCTGTTGACAGGCCTAATTGGGGCTCAAGGCTACTAGCCTTTCAAACCCTAGGAAAGGAACCTTGTGAAAGCGATAGCAAGTTGGGAACTTGGGGTTGTTTAAGAACCCTAGTTTGATCATTTTGAAGCCTTACAACACCTCTCACCCCCTGCAAGAATCTAGAAGAAGGTTGAGGATAGTTTGGTCTTTACAAGAAGAGTAAGGGCAAATGGAAGAGTTGTGGCAGCACCAAGGTTGTCTTGGTAGAAGGACAACAAGTTGATAGGAGAGGGGTTGGTCAGACAAGCCAGGGGCACCTAGTCATGAGCAGGGGCCTATAGGTTAGATTGGTGAAGCCAAACACCAAGGAGGTCTTATAAGGAAAGACCTAGAGCAGGAACCAGTGATTGGTTCCTCCAACCCCATTCCCTATCATTCGTGGTCCATGCATTTCCTATCTACAAGTGTTTCATGTAGACCACCTTGGCTTGCTTCATTAAGGACTTCAATGCTCTTTCTAGGTAGTTTTTATGGATGGGTAACTTGCTCTCCTCTAAGTGGAGCCTGGTCAAATGGGATTGTGTTTGCAGATCAAAGCATAATAGTGGCCTTGGTTTGCAGAAAATGAGCTTGAATGGTAGTGCTCTAGCTACTAAGCTCTTTTGGAGATGGTGCATAAGCCAAGATCAAGGATGGGCCAAAATCCTTAATGTTAAGTATCTTGGTGGAGTGGAAGGGAAAGATGTACCAAGATACAATTTGACAGGAAGGGGATCCATGATTTGGAATACTTTGAAGAGAGGAGCGCAGTTAGTTAAAAAGGGTCTTTTCTGGATTTGTAATAGGGGATTTGAAGCTTTGTTCTAGGAGGATTCTTGGGATGGCTTCCCTCCTATCTTGTCTCAATACCCTCACCTTCAACCTCTTTGTGATAGCTTTCTTGCAACAGGCTGTAAAGTTGAGGATTTTAAGGTGACTTTAAGTGTGTGTCATGGTGAGGTAGCTAGATGGAAAGAACCCTGTGAATGGTCTCCAGGGAATTTTGAGGAAGAGAGGGAGGCTCTTACTAGGATACTAGCAGATAACTTTGGGAGGAGCTGATATCCTTGCTTGGGGACCTAATCTGAAGGGAAGTTTTTAGTGGCCTCTGGTTATCAAGAGCTGGAAAGATTGACTTTTGATAAGATGGACATTTCTTGGTGGAAGCATGTTTGGAATAGGTCGGCTTGGCCCAAATGTATTTTTTTCTTATGGCTTGTGGTACAAAATAAATGTGTTACTTGGGAGAATTTTTAGAAGAGGGGCTTTCATGGGCCTTCTATATGCGTTTTATGTAATAAAAGTGAAGAGAATAGCTCACACCTCTTTTCCAATGCTCTTTCACCAAAGTTATTTGGCATTGGTGGTGGGGAGCTTGGAAGCATGTTTGTGTTCATGCTAGCTCTTTGGTTGAGTTTTGGAATAGTCTTGGCATTCCTCCTTCTAAGACTCCCTTTCTTGATGTGGCTTGGGATATTGGTCTAGGTTTTATTATCTGGCAGGTGTGGTTGGAAAGGAATCATAGGATTTTTTAGGATAAGCTAAATATGGTGCAATAGGTGTGGTTGCAAGTAACAAATATGATTAAGGAGACTCTAGCTATGAAGTGTGACCTCTCTGAGGATATTGATCCTGGAGATGTGCAAGTGCTTGAAAATTTGAACATTTTTGGTGCGGGCTTTAGTGATGCTCTTTGTAAGAAACAACAGGTTAGAAGCAGGAAAGCTAAAAGGAAGGTTTGTAGGGAGGGAAAGTGGTCCCCCCCTCTAGGGACTCTTAAGATAAATACTGATGGGTCTTCTAGAGGAAATCTCAGGCATGCTGGGGTTGGAGGAATTGGCTGGGATAACTTTGGTAAGGTTATTTTCTTTTTTTTTGGAATATAAGGGGTTACAGACCAATAACTACATGGAGGCTCTTGCTGTCCTCTTGGCCCTTGAAAGAGGATGTGCTCTTGGATGGAGCAAGATTATCTGTGAGTCTGACTCCCAAGTTGTGGTGGATATGTTGAATCTGCAACGGTTGGAGGATGCAGATTGGCATTTGGCTATGGTGGGTAGACAAATTCTTAGTCTGAGTGCTTCCTTGGATGCGGTCTCTTTCTGCTATGTTCCCTGTGAATGGAATAAGACTATTGATTGTCTAGCTAAGTGGGCTTTTGATCGCTTGGAGGGATGGAAGGTGGGAGATTGGGTTCACCTACCCCTAGATTGTGTTCATGATCTTGACAGTCTGGTCAAGGAAGATATGGATGATTAGTTGTGACCCTTTTGGGGGCTTCTTTTTGTTGGTTTTTTGGGTGTTGTTTTCTCTTTCAAGTTTGAGGCCCCTGCTTGTTGTACTTTGCTTGCTGATTTAATAAATTTTGACACCTTTTTAAAAAAAATATTGAACAATATAAATATGATTAAAACAGAAGAAATAACATCTTTACATAATTCAATTAAATCAAATCCATCTCATTTATAAAAAAATATATTCAAATTGAGTTTAGTACTTATCTGAATCATAGGTCTTTGAAAATTCACTCACCCTAAGAAGATATCAGTGGTATTGACTCTAACTATGGCACACATGGAGGACCTGTGTAAAAAAATAGTTTGTACATATTCACATAAAAAGCTGTGCCTACTTGCACACAGCCTTGGCTAGGACAATCACAATTATACTTTGTACCATGAGTTGGACACACTTTGTGTGTCCTCCAATACCCATAGCCCCACCAAACCAATTCCTTCTTCCTTGAGTGTTCTTCATGTGCCTTTCCAAGTCTCACATAAAATGATTTATATAAGCCTTAAGGGTTGCTTTCTAAACAATCACACCCTTTCACAAAAGTTGCTTTTATTTAATATTTGATAAATATAGTTTTTCCTCCCCTTTTAAAAAGTTTTCATAAATATTCTTCATTAATCACAATTTTATATAAAAGATCATTTATCATTTATTTTTCTATCTCCTATTTAATGCTTTAATAACTTCCTTTTCACTTTAAGGAAAAAGGTCCATGACAACCCTAAACATTAAAAATAAAAATAAAAAAATACTTAACACACAAGACATTGAACATAATGAACTCGTAAAAATCATCCTCTATTGCTCAAAATATCTTACTACACTTATACAAGATAAGAGAGAGTTAAATTTAATAAAAAAAGAATATTAAAATGTCCCATTATCATATCTAATTGCACTCTTTGTATATAACAAAACTTAAGAATGTAGGAAAGAGATGTCATATTTGTAAATGCATGAATCCAAACTACTTTATCATTATCGTGTTGATCATAACTCAACTTAAAACAACTTAAATTATATGTATGTAACTATTTCTCTTAGAGAAACTAGTACTATAGAGGTCATGCACTTTCAATTTGTAATCTTCATGGAGCCTTTTTTATCTAAATGAACTTTTAATTATTTTCTATTTGAATGCTTGGGCCCTAATATTAATAAAAATATTTTACACATCTTTACATAGACTCGTATTATATTCCCACATAAGGATTATTTATTTTAAATTAATCCCAACACTTTATTTAATTTCCTTGCTTAGGCTTTCTTTGATGTGTTTTATTAAGACACATTTTATTTAATATACATGGATCACATGCCAATTTTTATTTAACCAAGACAAATCTTTAGTTAACTAACATGTAACTCAATAGATTTTTAATAGGGAAAAACCTTTCCAATGATAGCTCATGGTTTATTCCTTTTATGGCATTCATATACTTTTGTAATGCTCAAGAGCTATTGAATTAAAAAGACCAACAACTCATAGGGTTTTATAAAGCTTTCTCTAGTTTTCACTCAAGATAACACCATACTTCCATGTGGCTACATGTTTCACCTCATTTTTACAATTTCATGGCATTAATAACATTTTTACATACTCACATGAGCTTTAATAATTTTATAATAACATGAATCCTTTGATCAAACTATTACTTGTGGAATTTTTCCTATTATCTTACACTCACTTATTTTAAAATGTTTATTTATCACTTATTTTAAAATGTTTATTTATATAACTAGTCTATAGGATTTTTTTTCCATTTATATGGGCTTTACTTCTGACGATCTACAAAATTGTTAATTTTTGTAATGTGAATCCTTAATAAGATTACATAGGCTCTAATAATCAAGGAAAAATATTTACTGGAATATAGCCTATAGATTCCACTTTGAATTGTGGAAATTTTAAAAATACATATGCTTGGTAGCCCCCTTTAATTCATTAACTCTATAAAATGATGCCCCTTTTCTTTGGCTACCCTTTTTAAAAATTTGAGCATATTTTTAGGTTGTTGGACCACCTTAATTAGTGGCTACTAAATCTTTTGGTTTAAATAAATTATATGGCCTCGTAGATGAATGGAAAATTATGGGGAGAGAAGAGAATATTGATTGTGAGATTTGTTTCTTTTTAATTTATTTAGGAAAAGCTCCAATAATGCCTCATCTAACTTTTTTTCTATGGTTTCTTTTTCATTTTAATAAGGAAAATAGTACATGCAAATAAGTAGGATACACTTATCAATGTTGAATTTGTAGTCAAATCTATCCTATGAGCTTTATTCATTTTTACTTTTGAGCTCTAATAGGTTATGCCTATAGATTTTGAAGAAAGTTCTTTATGAATAGCCTATCTAGTTGCCTTAGTCTTCTTGAATATGTGTATTTTAGAAATTTAAGAAGTTTTTTATTTTCAATCTTTCTTTTTGTAAAAGGATGTTCTTTCAATTCTAGGGAACCCTTCTTTAAACCCACCATATAACCTACATTACTTGAGACATCTAATATAAAATAAATTAACATTTAATCATCTAAAGTACCATTTATTAGAGTATCATAGTCTTGTAGACTATGGTGGCTAGCTTCTAATAATATTAGCCATTAGAGACCAAGGTTATCTATAACCATTCCTAATTTTTATATTTCCATTTAATAGATGTGACTTCTAATCAAATGAGATTTGAAAGTAAAATTTGTACCAATTTATTTACCTTATTAGATTTTAAAATGTGAATCTCCTCTAGGTGACTTGGACCATTAAAAATAACATCTCCTCAACACTATTAAAATATTCATAATACACTCCAATGGGCATTTAATAAAATAACTTGCAAGTTTTATTTGTACAATTTAACCACAAAACTCAATTATGCATTGTAGTGAATTTTTTGTACTTTAGTATTATAAAGGATTTCAATAAGGTATTAGAATTTTTTTGATAAAATATGGAATAGTGGTGCCACATATTGGTACTTGAAGATACTGATAGTCTTATGGGTATATTAAACCACTTATAAAAGGTTGACCAAGTACTAATCATTCCATTTAGTTTATGCACTAGACACATCCCTTCCAATGAAGTACCTAGTTTTCAATGTAAGGCTTATGGTGATAATTTAAATGAGGAAGAATTTTTAAACAAAGGTTAATAGAGTTGGAAAATTTAGATGAGAAAAGACTATTAGTAGCATAGAATCAAGCACAATAGAACAAGAGAAAAAAGGTATAGCTTGTTAGAAAGTATAAATTCAAATAGTTTCAACCAAGTAGTAAAGTACTATTATAAGGTGGTAGATTTAAAATATAACTTGAAATTGAAGATGTGATAGCTAAGATTGTGTGAAGTAGATCATATCTTAGAATC
>VDFB02013613.1:0-22327 GCA_007258455.2 Sequoia sempervirens | reverse complement strand
AATTCACAGTCTCATAATCATATGGAACCAACTCCATTGCATAGGGCTCGCCTACACGGTCCCAACATAACTTGAATAACGTCAAAAGGAGATTGTATGCCCAAGATATGCTTGGTCAAAGTTTGGTCAACATGAGGTCAAAGCTGGTCAACCAAAAAAATGAATGATCATAGAACATTTCTATACAAGTTCCATAATGTAGATCTCATCGAGAGCTTTCTGGCACATTTTGAACGGACCAAATCCAAGTCTGTATGTGGAAGTTATGACCAGTCAAACTTGGTCAAAGTGGTGATGTGGCATCACCAAAAATTGACACTTGGCAAGAAATGTGGCAAATAATGTGGTAGGACTAGTGATTTTGCATTGACATGGACCAAATAAGTGGAGAAAATATGGATTAAACCATATTTGTTAAAGAAAAAAACATATGGTTTAAAAAAAAGAAGAGGATTTGGTGGGATTCTATCTGTTAAAATCCTCTTGCCTTGCCTATAAAACAAGGAGAGAAATAAAGCCTGTAAACTTATATTTCAATAAATTAACCCCTTTAACCACCTTCCTCATATTTCAATGAATTATAATACTTTAAGGGGCTTAAAATAATTGGTTAAAGATTTTTATGATTTAAAAGGGGGTTTAGAATATTTCAAGTATTATCTTGGAAGACTCAAATTATAAGAGCCATTATTTTTAAAAAGGGGTTAGGATTACTTGAATAGATTAGGAATTATTTCAAAGATATTTTAAGGGGATTTTGAAATATTTTGGATGTAAATGGGAGATATTGGAGATATGGGTATATTTGCCAAATAATATGGTTTTAGCCCATATTAGCAAATAAATTGGTATATAAAGGGGATGTTTTGGCTTGGGAATTAAGCAAGTTTACTTGGAGGAATAATTCCAGTGTGAGAATTTTTGGAGGAGAAGAATTACAAGATGTTATTATACACCAAAATTGTAAAAGTGAGAAAGATTGTGAGGAATTTTGTGAAGGTTTTGAAGCTTGAATATTGTAAGAAGGCATTTTCAGGTGCTTAGCAATATTAATGAAAGCAGTCCAACATTGAGAAGTGGACCTAGAGATGTAGTCCTTTGAAGGATCAACTTCATTATCAACCTGCATTTGATCTTTCTATCTTCCATCTCATTCTTCTTCTATCTCCTATCTTACATTCTCTCTAATTTCATTTTAGTTTATTTTTCAATTCAGTATTTGATTTCTAATTACAACATTTTAGTAATTTGTAATTTCGTTAAGATATATAAATGCGAACCTATTTTGTAATTTCAATGGTTAAACAACATAGTCACACAATTCTATTCTGAGCAGGGAAAAACTATAATTAGGATTAATTTGCAAGTTATTTTGTAAACCTCTAATTATAGATCAAATTGGTATCAGAGCTTCTTAAAAGGAAATTGCAAAAATGAATGTTAACGAGGTTGAAATTGAAACAAGGAGAAGGTGCACTGGAAGAATTCAATCCAAAGATAAGAAAATGAAGGTCTTTTCCACGATCAGAAATGGCAGCTGGACAAAGCCCTACAGAGCTTGATAAGAAAGCTTTCCAGAAAGTATTTCTCGAAATAAAGGCTATGGTGGAAGTTCTTTTCCAAGAGAGACAAGAACGACAGAAGAAAAAGGAACTCAAGAACATAAAGAAGAATGAAGGTGAATCCACTTCAAAATATGATAAAGGTAAATGAGTAGGAGGTGGTAGTGACCCTCCTAAACCTCCATCCCCATCTTCTTTTTCATCCTATTCATCTTCTTCATCTAATTCTACTTCAAAAAAGAAACAACCTATATAGTCTAAAGCTAATATACCTTTAGTGAAGCTTGACGTTAAATTTGATTTGCCAACCTATAATGGAGAACTAGATGCAAAAAAACTTGATAATTGGATAAAACAAATTGAAGTTTATTGTAGAATTCAGAAGTTTACTGAGGATTCTCAAAAAATACAATTAGCCACTCTTCACCTGGGAGGCACAACCTTGATCTGGTGGGAGAGCAGAACTTAGGAAGATCTAAGCCAATATGATAAAATTATTTCTTCTCGGTTTGAGTTTATAGCTGCATTAAAGAAATAGTTTTATCCATCAGGTCATATGCAAAAAGTAGTAATGAATTGGAAATCATTAAAGCAAGAGAAAGGACAAAGTGTACAAGATTATACACAAGAGTTTAGGAAAAGATCTTTAATTTTGGGCATTCCATTATATGCACATGAAACTTTGTTAAGGTATATAGGAGGATTATATGAAAATTTGAGGCATACAATACTTATGTTTAATCCAACTAACCTTGATGAAGCTAGTGTGCAAGCCATTCATCTAGAAACAAGCTCGTGGAATAGCCATGATGGTCTCTTAATGGACTCCAATAAACACAAAGGGAGCAAGAAAGGGAAGGAGAAAATGCAACAAAAAACTATTGTAAAGAAAGAGGAGGATAAGCCTTATTGCTCACACTGCAAGAAGAAAGGGAGCGGAGATGCAAAGTGGTTGAAATTGCATCCTAATCAGAAACTAAAGTGGCTCAAAGATCGAAAGGGTAAGAAAAAGACTGCAACTATCGTGCATGATCTCATATCATATTTCGATGATGAAACCAAGATCACAGTTGTGGGTGTAAAAGGTAACATTCTTGTTGTCAGTACTAGTTCCCATGCTTTTTCTGTAAAGTGTAATAAAGTACTTGTTGAAAGTAAGAGGAATGAATTGTTTCATATAAGGGTTATTGCAAAACAAATAATATTGATACACTCATAGATAGTGGATCACAAGTGAATCTAATCTCTGAACAAATTGTTAAGGAATTGGGATTAAAAACAACTCCTCATCCTTGACCCTATCCATTGGGTTGGGTGCATGATAATGCTCGGCTACATGTATCAAGGCAATGTAAACTCCAATTTGCAATCACATCCAAGTTTGTAGATGAGGTAGAGTTAGATGTAATTCTTCTTGACATCTATGGGACGGTTCTAGGCAGTCCTTATTTGTATGACAGAAAAGCCATTTTCTACAGGGAAAATAACAAGTATCATTTGTTTAAGGATGGAATTGAATATATTGTAAAAGCTCATCACATGAAGAATGATAGATTTGTTGTAAACAAAGGGCATATGAAGATGATTGTAAATGCAACCAATGCTTTAACTCTCATGTCTGTAACATCTAGTGATACTAAGCATGAAGATGATAGAGTGTCACAGACAACACAATGTGAGGATCAGTTGCAAGCACAATTAAGCCTTCAGCCAAAGGTGATAAAAGAGGGTTTGAACCATTCATTTTCTAATAATGTTCTTGTTCAGAAGATTTAGCACATTGATACATTTTTCTTCACATTAGTTTATTTAGTACTGTTGCTTGTTATTCTGCTAGTTATTTCTATGTGGATGATGAATGTAACAGTGAATATTGATGAACATGCAGTTGATTGTATCAACAATGCTAGCTCATTTTTCTTCGTGTTTGTGATGGGTCAAATGTTCAAGATTCCAGTACACTGGACAAATGATACTAGGCAACTAAGGCAAAAATTCCCTCACTTAAATTCTATGTAAAAATAGACTTTTGGAGGTCCAAAAGCTTCTCAATTGGGAGGAATGATCCAGGAGGATCTAGAAGACCTTAAAAATTTATAGTCTCGTAATCATATGGAACCAACTCCATTGCATAGGGCTCACCTACACGGTCACGACACAACTTGAATCGTGTCAAAAGGAGATTGTACGCCCGAGATATACTTGGTCAAAGCTGGTCAACCAAAAAAATTAGATCATGGAACATTTCTATACAAGTTCCATCATGTAGATCTCGTTGAGAGATTTCTGACACATTTTGAACAGACCAAATCCGAGTCTGTATGTAGAAGTTATGACCAGTCAAAGTTGCGATCAAACTTGGTCAAAGTGGTGATGTGACATCATCGAAACTTGACACTTGGTAGGACACATGGTAGATGACATGGAAAGACTAGTGAGTTGGCACTAACATGGACCAAATAAGTGGAAACAAATATGGATTAAACCATGTTTGTTAAAGAAAAAAACATATGGTTTAAAAAAAAAAAAAAGAGGATTTGGTGGGATTTTATCCCTTAAAATCCTCTTGCCTTGCCCATAAAACAATGAGAGAAATAAAGCCCGTAAACTTATATTTCAACAAATTAACCCCTTTAACCACCTTCCTCATATTGCAACGAATTATAATATTTTAAGGGGCTTAAAATAATTGGTTAAAGATTTTTATGATTTAAAAGGGGGTTTAGAATATTTCAAGGATTATCTTGTAAGGCTCAAATTATAAGATCCATTATTTTTAAAAAGGGTTAGGATTACTTGAATGGATTAGGAATTATTTCAAAGATATTTTAAGGGGATTTTGAAATATTTTGGATGTAAATGGGATATATTAGAGATATGGGTATATTTGCCAAATAATATGGCTTTAGCCCATATTAGCAAATAAATTGGTATATAAAGGGGATGTTTTGGCTTGAGAATTAAGAAAGTTTACTTGGAGGAATAATTGTGGTGTGATAAATTTTGGAGGAGAAGAATTACAAGGTGTTATTATACACCAAAAATGTAAAAGTGAGAGATTGTGAGGAATTTTGTACAAGTTTTGAAGCTTGAATATTGTAAGAAGGCATTTTCAAGTGCTTGGCAATATTAATGAAAGCAGTCTAACATTGAGAAGCAGACTTGGAGACGTAGTCCTTTGAAGGACGAACTCCGTTATCAACCTACGTTTGATCTTTCTATCTTCCATCTCATTCTTCTTCTATCTCCTATCTTACATTCTCTCTAATTTCATTTCAGTTTAGTTTTCAATTTAGTATTTGATTTCTAATTACAACATTTTAGTAATTAGTAATTTCATTAAGTTATATAAATGTGAACCTATTTTGTAATTTCAATGGTTAAACAACATAGTCACACAATTATGTTGTGATCGGGGAAAAAATGTAATTAGGATTAATTTGCAAGTTAATTTGTAAACCTCTAATTACAGATCAAAAATACATTACAAAAATTCATGTACTTCATTTGGCACTCGCTAAATTATCTACATTGAGAAATACCAACCCAAAGGGTTGGATTTTGCTTTGGGCATCCAACCCAAAGGGTTGGACGACCATTTGATGCCAAGGATGGGATTTTTTGAAAGGGTAACAAAATTTCACATATTTTTGGTCAAGCTACCTGTCAGGATTACACATCTTTCAATGCAAGTTTATAAAAAAATTGTGATGACGTTAGGCTCTCTCTTACTTATATAACCATATAGTTTTTCTAATATTTAGATTATGTTAAGGTTTTCATCCATCAATTCTATTGTTTGTGCCTACGTTTTTTGTCAAAAACCAACATGTGCTAGTTTTAGGATAGATTTTTACTCGTTCATCAACTTTTGAAAAAAATTACATTTTTATAAACTAGACTCCATTCTACACATAATGAAAAATAAATAAATTAATTTTTGATTAGTTCTCTAAAAAATTAGGGGGGAGAATGCTCAAATTTTAGCTTTTCAAGATGTGTCCACTTCAAAAATTCATAAAATATTATATATTCATTAAAATAAATAACCAAAAGAATGAGAATAATCTACATCGTGTTAGCTAATTTCTCACCATTCAAATTTTTAAAATTCTAAAATAAAGTTAACATAAAGGGAGAGGCCCTCATACACTATGCTATTTTTTTGATAAAAATAGGACCACTTTTGGCCCCCCTTTTTGAAACCCTTAATCTTCATTATTTTCAAAATAAATTAGTAGCTTAGAAAGTAGACTCGGAGAACTTCAACTCTTGTTCTTATTGTATCTTCAAATTTTGAGCACAACTATCTTCATTTTTTCATGAACATTAGACTTTACTGATTTAAAAAAAAAAAGGTGGCATCTTAAGAGACATTTTTGTGTCATAGCTTGGTGCACATACACAACTATAAATCAAGACTTATTTAACTATCCACCATAACACACCTCCTTTTGTGAATTGACACTTAATTATCCATTAATAAAAACCTACAAAACTATGAATCAAGACATACCCAACTATCCATGGATACAACTTGTCAAAACAAACCTACCATGCCCCCCTTGCTCCACGAAGAGACTCAAAATGAAACTATGTTTCTTCTCATGCAAGATATCATATTTGAATGAGAAGCTAGCTTGAGATGGTTAAAACACCTTTTGCCTCTAATAGATCTATGCAAACTAAAGCTTGAGCATATAGATAATTTATGTTATTTCAAACCTCTAGTTGTTTGTTTGAATGTGTATTTTTTCTTATATTTTTGTATTCACCAACATCCTATGCTTGATACATAAAATACTACATTTTGTGTGTTCATTCATTGACTTTTTTGGGAAATCTTCTTTGCATTTAAGTAGCCTTGATTAATGAGTGGGATTTGATCTTATGTAAGTACTCATTGACAATTTCTATGTAGATGACTATGCAAATACTATTCCTTTCTTTTTGTTGTTGTAGATGTGTCTTCTCCTTCTCCAAACTATTAGATTGTATGTTTCTAGTCCTTGTACAACTGGAGGGGTCTTCAATTTTGGTGCATCAACTTTTAGTTAGTTTTTAATTCCATGCTCTCTCTATCCAGATTCACCCCAATCATTGTTAGGTTACTGCTAGTGTAAGAGGAGTCAACCTTTCAATCCTAAAGGCTATCTATGTCTCAATATCATTCATTCATAGGACTTCCCATTTTTGTGCTCCCTACATGGTTTGGGTGTAAGATGCACCTCACACTTAAGTAGGTAGTTGTAATATCAAAGCATCAATAGGTACAAAATGTCAGCCTTATATATTTTCTTCTCTAATCTCATTTACACATATAGTCATTATTCTTTTGATCCTCCATATTATGCTTGTGGTTGTTTCCTTTGACAATGATGTAGACACATATATGTCATACACATTTTAGCCTTGTTTTCTTCAAGTCATTAGACTCTATAGACACTAAAAATTGTCCTAGGCCCACAAACACTATTTTCTTCATCAAATCCCCTTTCTTCCTTAATAATTAAATAATTTTAATTATTTGACTATTGTCTAATGCATAGTTGGAAGACTCGACCCAAAAAAAACTCGCCAAGCCAAAAATTGGAGAGTCAACAAAAACTTGGCGAAAACTCAGCAAAAAACTCAAGAACTTAAACAATTGCTTAAATTTCATTAGAAACACATTTTTTTTGCAAAATTCAATTACAAGATGAATACAATGAGTCCATAAATGAGTACAAAAGTGTTTTCTATTAATTTTGATTGATTTTAATGAAAATTGATTACGAAATCACATTCTCATGTGGAATCTTGATGGATAAAAGCCTGAAAGTTTGATACATGAAAATAGTAAAACTATAACTAGAAGCAAATACTAAACAGTAACTAAATACAACATGCTAGACTTTCCTCTTCCCTAGTCTAGCAGTAGCTAGGGAAGGGGTGGGTCCTCTAGTTCGGTCACATGTGCATGGTGGTGGTGGCGGTGCTACTGTTGCTAGCTCCTCGGATGGCATGGAAGGCTATGGCTTAGGCTTGACCACCATCCTAGAAGTGTCTGGCTCTGGAAGACTCTCATCCACATCCTCATGAATGTCCTCCAACTCTACTGGTGCATGGGCACCCATAGTGCCTTCATTCCTCCAAGGGGTCACAAAAGTTGATGTTTTTCTTCATTTTGGTGTTTTTCATGTAATAAGGTCTAAGAATATCATTTCATGTGTGTTGGAGTCTAAGTTAGGTAATTAGGTGAATGGAAGTGTCAATGTTGCACAATGTTGTCAAATTGCACATTGGTGGAATATGAACAGTTGTAATTAAAAAATTGGTTATGAACCATTGGAAAATCATTGTAAGTGTTTAAAAAAAGGCCTTGTATGGTCGACACAGAGTTTGGAGAAGATTGGAATGCAAAAAACTTCACTTCGCCATGTTTTACTTGCATTTTTCTATGTGAAACAACCTATTATTCACGTTGTACGACCTTGTACGGTTGAGTATGGTCCTGAAACTTACATGGATGGAAAGAGGATTTTTAATCTCGATATGTTTTTGTTCTTACCAAATCCAAAATAAAATTTTGTTTAGTTGGTCTACCATGTCAATCTTCTTAACAACCCTACTTAGGAACTAGGGTTTCCAACAGATAAGAAAAATGCATATCTTTTTATTCCACTATAAAAAATCTATAAAAATTGGTTAATGGTTTTTTTTTGAAGGTATCTAAAAACCCTTTAGAGGATATTTCATAATTTTTTATTTTGGTGGAGTTACTAATGAATTTTGGCTTGCATTTGTGTGTAGACAAACCAAGAAGCCCTAGTGATTTGGGAAAATTGTTGTAAGCAATTGAAGGGATGATCCCTGATATAAGAATTGGTGATTTAGGCCATGTATGACATGTTGAAGGTATTGGAACAATTTTTGAGACAATTTGATGCCCTAAACCCATTTAGAGCATGCCCAGTTGCCAATTAGGCCTAGTTAAGGAATAAGACAACCAAAAATTCAAGTTTTCCGTACAAAGTACCCTACCTTGGTTTTGAGATATGTTAAATAATGGTCAAATGGGTATCTAAAACAAGTCTTCTTTCTAAGAGATCAGTTTTTTTTGGAAAGTTATGTCTAAAATTTCCTTTTTGAAAGGCTACAAGGAAGAACAAGGGTTTGTGAAGCAAACCCATCATTTGATGTTTGAGGGTTTGGATGAATGATTGTTTGTGAGTCTTTTGAGATTGTTTACCCCTACTTTGCATCACCTACATCTCCTGATGCACCCACATCCTCCATTTCCTGTATCCTTAAGTCAAGGATTTCGTCTGCGATAAACAATAGAGGTTGCTCATCTTGCCATGTCCAATCACTATAAGGATCTATCTCATCTAAATCAATAGGATCCAGTGATTTTTCTTCTACTCTCTTTGTGCGCAACCAAAGTTTGTATTGCATAAAGATAAGGTCATTGAGGTGATTTTGTGCTAACTTGTTCCTCTTCTTTGTGTGAATGGCCTCAAACAAGCTCCAATTATGCTCACAACTGGATGCACTACAAGGATGACATAGTATACAAAGGAAAATTCTTTGTAGATGTGGGGTATTTCCACCCCAAGTTTTCCACCAAACCTCTGTAAAAAAAATTAATATTGAAGAGTTAGAAAACAAAGTCAAATACTCAAAAGTCAACACATTTTATCAAATTATAAGATGCATGTGAAATAAAGTTAAAATTTAAAGACTCCCAATTTTATACTTGGTGGCTGAGTGGTTCTTCCTCTAATAGCTAGCTTTGAAGAAAAGTGATTACTCCTTGCTTCCTTGTAGATATCCAACTCGTTGAAAATGAGGTCTCTCAGTACAACCATGGATTCTATCTTCTGAATGCATGTTGTGAGCCCCTCCATAACCTCTCTATTAGGATTAGAGAAACTCTCTGAGAAGAGATAATTAGGGTTGAGGAAGTACCCTGCTGCGTGGATGGGTTGGTGGAGTTGATTGTTGCACCTCCTATCAACAATCTCCTATATGGGATCAAATTTGAGGTTGTCCCCCATGTAATAACTTTTGATAGCCTCCTTGGCCCTATCCATGGCCTCATAAATGTATCCCATTGGGTTTTGATCCCCATCTACCAAGCAGAGGACTCTAACTAAGGGCTCTGACACCTAGATTAAAAGTACAAAAAGATCAAAGTTAGAAATTTATAATGAAAGGCTTAAAGTTAAATTAAAATATATATATATATATTTATATTCAACTTGAGTTTAAAATTAAAATCAAAGTTTTAAAGTTACCTTTACGATCTCTGTAGCTCTTTGTGCAAACAAGGTGTCGAAGACTATTGTTGAAACTCTCTCTCCTTCGGGCTTCTTTGAATACGTGGAGTCATTCCATGCTTGACTCACAAACATTTTTTTTTAAAGAGCCCAAAGAATCCAAAATGCTTTGCAATGTTAGGAAAATTGTGCAAACTTTGTAGCACCCAATCTCACCAACTCTTTCCCTCACACATGCTCTCTCATCAAATTAAGAACCCAAGGGTGATTGAAGATAAATTTTGTTGTGATGCTCCTTGCATCATCTACAATTGGTGCCACCCAAACAAGTTTTCCTATGTCCTCCAAAAAAGGTCAAGGTCAAGGCAATGGGCCGCACAAGGTGACCAAAAGAGTGATGGATGTCTAATCTCAAGCATTCTCCTAGCTGCCACATATGCTACTACATTATCCAAGATGATTTGCACCACATTAGAAATACCCACCTCCATCACAACTTCTTCTAAAAATGTACACAATGTATCTGCAGTTTTTATCTTGTTGGAAGCATCCACCAATTTCCAAAACACAACTTCACCTTTGGAAGCAACCAAAAAATTAAGGATGGTGTGGTTTCTCCTATCCATCCACCCATCAGAAAGAATGGTGTAGGTTGCAACCATATTTCTTCCATGCATTTTTTTGTTCTTCCACCACATGCATGTCCCTTTTGGTTGTATTTGTGAGCAACTTGCAAGTACAAAGTAAAATAATTGAATACGCTAATTGTAAGTTTTAAACAAAAAATAGCTTGAATTCAACATAAATTAATTTAGATTAAATAACATAAGCTTGGCATAAAATTTAAGTTGACTTACCTACCACTCAAATCTTTGCAAGAAGGTGGCTTGTAGTCTTTTCCCGCAACTGTCAATGTGGTGACCATATTGTGCCAATAGGGACTACTCACCAAATTGAATGGTATGTTATTGAAACTCCTTGTTCCACCCTGTAGCCTCCAATGAAATTTGTGCTCCTGGTGTGTTTCGTGGCACAAAAAAACTTTGTGGGTTGTGTGAAGATGAAGGTTGTGGTGGCACTGGCACTCTACTCAAAGTAGAGGAAATGAGGGGCCTAGAGGATGGTGCAGATGTGGTTGTGCCATGAGTGAATCCGTGGACCACAAAGAGAGCTCACAATGCCAATATCCACCTCCTTATTTGACTCTATCTCCACTTTCTCGGCCTCAGGCTCCTAACCATGTCCACTAGCTATGGTTCTTTTTGCCCTCTCCCTTTGCATTTTTCTTTCATCGGCAACTGAAAGTAGGGAAAGCATCTCTCTTCTAATCTCTTCTTTTCCCTTCTCACAAGGCTTGGAATCACACTGAGGAATTCCTATAAGATGGTATATGAGGTGATTTATGTCTCCATGATATGTATTCTTACACTCACTGCAAACAACTCTTCCAAGTACCGACCCTCTCATAGCATACTTCCATGTAGGGTCTCTAGCCCCTGGAGGACGAGTGCATAAAACCCATGATGGTGTGGGCATTGATCAGGCTAAACCAGAGCTAGAAGCCATTATAGTGTGTATTCAATCTACACATACAAAAAAGTGTACAACATATTAGTTTTTTAATACAAAAACATCTAAAAAACAACCTAAATCATTAAAAGAACACTCTAAATTTGATTTAAATTGATACAAATGTGTTTAAATGAATTATAAATTAACATTATTAATTAATCTAAAGATTGTACACAAAAAATGATCCTAGGTCTGAAAATTTCAAAAAATAGTTAAAAAATGAAAAAAATTAGAAAAAATCAACAAAAGATTGTGATGAATCTTGTTTTTTGGATTCTAAATGCAAAAAAATTGCTTCTTTGTGCTCTATCATGTCTTTTTTTCAATTTGGAATGGGTATTTTGCAAGAAGAATGAAATAAAATGATTAATAAAAAAGAAAAAACAAAAACAAAAACCCTACGTGTGAATTGAATTTTCCTTGAAAATCTGCACAGAATGGCATTTGAATCCGCTCTCCTCAATGAAAGATCGTTGGAAATGATGTCTCCTTGCTTGGGGGGTAGGGGGGTTAGCTCTTCACAAAAAGTTTAAGTGTTTTTGAAATGAATTGAAACTCAAAAAAGACGTTTCAACCTTTAATTCCTGCGCAACCAAGTCTTTTGCATAGACTCGCGAGTTTTCGGGGAGTACTCACCGAGTTTTTTAAAAAACTCAAAAAAACTCTTCCAGTTTGACTCGGCAAGTTAACTCTGTAAAAAATATTTTTTGAAAAAAACTCGCACTCACTTTAAAAAACTCGTGTTTTCTGCGAGTCTTCCATCTATGGTCTAATGTCATATTTCTGCTATTAAATAAATAGCTTTAATTATTTAATTAATTCATTGCTTTCTTTTATTTCTTCCCTTGATTAATTAAATAAATTTTATTTATTTAATTATTTATCATTTTTACTATAATTAAATAATTATTTTAATTATTCATTATCCTTTTCTTCCATAAATTAAATAAATTTTATTTATTTAACGACTTACTAATTTTTCCTTTCTCCCACTTTTGAATTAAATTATTATTTAATGAAAAAGTCAACCTATCACATGTCTTCTATAATTAAATAATATTTTCATTATTAAATTATTTACTTTCCCTCCTTAATTAAATATCTCCAACAACTTCTTTTTATGTGCCAACCTCTTTATCCATGTCATTCTTATCTCTTCACATCTCAATTAATTTCCACCCTTGATTGAATTATTTTATAACTCAATCTCAGTAATTCATCCTTATCTTTGCCCTAATTTAGCCCTAACCCTATTTCATAGTACAACTTTCATTCTTGGCCATTGATTGTCATATCTTATTGACTTTTAATCTCATACCTTCATTTCAATTTAACATTCTATAAAAGACACCTATTATTGTCATTTCAACATCTTATGCTACCCAGTTCATGCTTAAGTACATGCTATCAAAGGAGACTACTACAATCTCCAATATTTTGCTATCATTGTCATTAGGTTATCATTGCATACTCAAATATGAGGGAAATCAATCACATCAAGCAAAATGGAGGACAATGGAGGTGAATCAACCATGGCATAGGTAATATTGCTTTATGTTTATGTTTCTATGTTAGATTCTACTTCATTGGTGGTTTAGGAATTTATGCTTTTAGTTTTTATGCTTTATTACCTTAACCTTAATTTTACCCTATTCTACATTGGTAAACTTGACATGAACTAACTTGATTTGGAAGAATTTTTTAGAAATTTTGAAGTTTCAGGTCTAAAACACAATCACAAGCCCAAACGATGCATTTGCCAAAAGCCAAAGAACCACAATCACTTCCCCGAATGCCGCATCTATTTAAATATAGGGAAAATCTTCTCATTAAGTATATTTTTGGGTTTTTCTATTGTTTTTCAATTCTCTGGTTTTATTCTAATCTCTAGACATCATAATTGCATCATATCAATTTCAGTTTTTGTCAAATTTTATTAGATTTAGGTGTTTTTGCAGCTTTAGGTTTTTGCAATGCAATTGTTGAGGGCTTCACCATAATCGCTTTCACTGTAGTCGAAATACCAAGCACCATAGTCACCATTTTCTGCATCGCATCTATTTTGTGAGCCGCAACTATTATTTCCAGCACCGCATTTCCTTGTTCATTTGAAATAGGGTTTTATTAGGTATTTTTAGTTTGTCTTTTGCATTCGGTAGATTAGAGGTTTTTGGTTTACTGTTCTTTAGTTTACATCGTGTGGCATAGGTTCGAGGAGGCATTTTGTATTTGGAGTTGCTAACCCATTTCTTGCATGATTTGTTTATCTTTGGTTAAGATAAGAGCTTTGATTTTGGTTCCTTCACACTCATTGGGCTTAAAATTAACCACAATCTACATTTACACTCATTTGGCTTAAAATTAATTTGCATTTCTCACTCATGGGTTTAAAATGAAGAACAATCTTGCATCTTTCACTCATTGGTCTTAAAAAGTAAAATAACTTGCATTTTTACACTTATTTGGGTTAAAAAGAACTTGCATAATTTTCACACACATTTGGTCTTAAAAAGAACAAACAATTTGCATCAAGTGTCTTTACAACTTTCACATTTTGATTTGGGGCTTAAAAAAACCCATTGTCTTTATTGTCTTGTGGTTTTGTACTTGTTTTGAGGTGTGTATGTTCTTCCCTCACACCTTGAGTGATCTTGGGAATCAAAAACACTTCTTGACATTTTCACTATCACACCACACATTTGGTTTTATTAAGGTTAATGAACTCTTGCTAGTGTGAGTCAACCACATTGTGTATGCTCTCTCCTTACACCTTGAGGGATCTTAGAGATCAAAAACATTGTGCTTGTCTTTCTTTTGTTATACCCCATTAGAGTGGGCCTACCAATGTGGGATGCATCCGTATGAAGAACTCCTTGGTGACCTCAACTGATTTTCCCTTGGGCCAATATATAAAAGGATAAGGTGAAAGCCAAGTCCAAACTACCTTGTTGCCTAGTTGTTCCACTTGTTGGAAGGTAAGTCCTTGAGTTGGGACTAAAAGACAAATAGTTAGAGGCTCACCCTTTATGATTGAGTTTTGTATTGGCATCACGCTCAGTGTACTGGATGTGCATTGTACCTTGAAAGTTACTCACCATATGACTCCCTTGAGATGAGAGGGAAATCCCTGACATAACATAAGTTACTTGTTTTTACTTGTAGCTTTCCGAGGAGAGGGTGATTTGGGCTATCCTTCCATTCTAGGAGGCCCCTATCCCTCCTCTCTCGCAAACAAAAAGTGTTAGGGGGTTCCTACCTTTATCGAAGGAGATTCCAATTTGTGGGCCCAAGAGTCACACCTTTGGCCATTGACCATAGGATACGAAAGTGTTTTATATGTGTGAATTGTCTTCGATTTGTGTTAGACCCATGGTAATTGAGGTGACTAACCTTTGAAAATACACATTATGATCACACATTTTGACATTCATACCAACCAAGACCAATGTTTTCAGACTATTTGTTGTGTTTGCCATCAAATTTCATAGAAACTAGATTAAAAATCAGTCAAAATTAGTCAAACTAGGACAAAAACAAGCTGTTCACTACATTTGACACTGTTAACCACAATTTCTTTCTAAAATGTCGCATCTACTAAATCCAAAACATCACAATTGCTTCTCAAAATGTTGCATCTAATAAAAACTAGAACACTACAATCGCTGTTCAGAACACCACATTTTCTAGTTAGATAATTTTTTAGGGAATTCTGGTACAGTCCTATTTCTAATCAATTCTTGATTGTATTCTTGCTATCATACCACAAACTTGCAATTATCAGATCTATCATTCCATCTCATTCATTGGCTCACCTTTGCATTAGGTTTCATACATCATAGGTCAAAATTTTGGTCATCTATTAGGTTCATACACCTTTGCAGATCAGACTTTAGACCAAACCATAGTCACAAATTCAAATTATCTTGACGTTTTCTTTCAAATCAATCTTGTCCTTTGTCCTTTAGGTTGGTTCTTTAAACTCATAAGTCTAGTTTGAGGCCACCTTCTCACTTGTCATCATTTAAATCCTTGTCCCTCTTAAGGTCTTGGTAATCAGATTTTTCACTTTGGCTATCTTTAGTTTGGTTGATAATCTCCTCTTCGGTTCACCAAAAGTGCTTAGTTTTCATATTAGGTCATATTACCCACACCTTCATCACAACATCATATTGGAATTACTTTAGTCATAGACTTACCATAGATTTTGATCATTGTGACATTATCCTATCTACATTTTGACTATTGTCACTTTGCATCTTTAATCTTGGTACATCATCATTTGGCATCCCTTATATCTTGAAAAATACTAAAAACATGGTGTATTTGCATATCCTAGCCTTAGTCTCACCTTTGTATTGTCATTCCTTAGACTTCATTTCCACTCATCCCACTTGCAAGTCTTTTTATGGTCCTAACAAGACTACAAAGGAAGAGAAAAGAAATGGACCTATTCCAAGACAATGATGACCTTTACAAATACACTAGCAAAATAAAATTTGGATCCTCTTCAAATGAAGCACCTAGACCACATACTCCTTTTGAAAAATACAAGACTAGGGACATAATTGAGGATGAAATAGAGGCAGCCTCCCAAGACCCCTATGTGGCACAATTTGTGGATGAGATAGTGACACTCAAATATTCTTAGCCAAGCTTTTGCATAATGGTGCCAAAATACCTCATGAATTTGATGCTAACATGCTTCAAGCAGAACAAACACCAAAAAAACAAAGCCAACAACATGTCACATCTACTCCTAAACATTCTATCCCACAAATCAATGCTACTATTCCATTAGGAGGGTCAACACAAGATTCTACCACAATCCACATGACAATATTTGGAACACAAGAAATGACACAATCCATGACACAACCCTTTGGCACTACTAATCCATTTGGATCATCATCTCATGCCATGGGTGCATCATCATCAAATCCTTTTGGTAAAAATAAGAGGACAAAGGTCGATATTTGTGGACCCAAGACACCAATAAACACTTCAAACACCAATATATCACAAGGTCCTAACACAAGCATTCCCCAAAAATCCAACACACAAGGGCCCTTCAACCAATATGGTAACCAAAACACACAAGCTCAAAATACTCCCAATCCTTTCCATACACAATTCAATACAAACACCTCACACATACCTCAAATCCCAACTTTCACCTCACACATTCCAACTCAAACTTTCACACCACATATCCAAACTCAAACCCCACACATTCAAACTAAAATCCCATCATACACTCATAACATCCCAAATCAAAACATACCATATACACCTAGAGTCAATACCAACTCATCCAAGAAACATATGGGATTGCAAAACACTAACATGGGCCCCTATCACAATGCAGTTGAAAATTTTGTGGACACATCACTCACAATATGATGTCTTAGCCAATCAAATGCTTTCCTTACAAAAACAAGTGGAAAACATGCAACTATCGACCAAAAAGACTTACTCAACCCAAGAGTTATGTCCATAGCCATTTGACAGAAGTTTATACATGCCTCCCTTTCCTCATAACTATGCCATGCCAAATTTACCCAAGTATAGAGGAAAAGGGAATCCCATTGAACATGTAAGAGAGTTCCACATGGATTTGATAGACATTTCATCTTAATAGACATATCTCATGAGACTATTCCCTAGGAGTCTCGCAAGACAAGCACTAGAATGGTTTGCTCATCTACCTTCTGGCATAATAACATGGAGCGAACTGGCCGACAAATTTATCACTCACTTTGCCTATAACATTGAAAATGACATCACCATAGCCACTTTATGTCACACAAAACAAGAAGAGGGTGAGTCATTCATAATGTTCTTCCAAAGGTGGAGGAGCTTAGCTAGTCGTTGTCTTGTCGAGGTTCTTGAAAAACAAAATATTGTCATGTTCGTAGAAAACTTGACCACATACCTAAGATTTCAACTGCAAGACCATTGTTGCACCACATTCGCTGACTTAGTGGAAAAAGGCACCATACTTGAGAAGGCCCTTATCGCAAAAGAACTTAAGACATACAACAAGACTCAAAATGCCCAAGGTACATCAAACGACAAAAGTAAATATTGGGCCAGCAATAAAAATATCACAAATGATGGAGTTGTCGATGCAAAGGCAATACATGTTATTCCTACAATCACACTTAAAGGACCTAATACAAAAAATCCACCACGTATCCCTGAACAAACAACAAATGCCCTTCAAAACACTCATGAACAAAGACCTCAAAGGAAATTCCCCACAAGATGCAAGTACACTCCCCTAGGGGAGCCAATTAAATCAGTCCTCAAACAACTATTGCGGTCAAAAGTCATACAACTTCATGAGGCAAAACCTTATGATCCAGGGAAATTTAAACCTTCATGGTGGGATGCCAATGCCTTTTGTGATTATCATCGCTCCAAGGGACACTCAACTTTGTCATGTAGACAACTTAAGAACATCATTCAAGAATTCATTGAAAGTGGTGTTATCGAGGTGGATAGTCAACAATTGACCTCTAAAAGTGATCATAAAATCTTCAAGAATCCATTGCAAGACCATGGAAAAGGAAAGGCCTCCAATTCAGGTTCAAAGACCAATAACCATGCCAACTATACCAATGCCTCTTTTGAATACACTACCATAAATCATATTCAAGCCACAAATGACTATGTCAATACCATCACCATCAAAATGCCACCAAAATGTGCAGTCAACACAAGACATGCCAAGGTGACCGTACAAGGTGCGCCACTTAAAAAACAACAAAAGTCTCAATATAATCCATTAGACCATTTGGGGAAAACACCTACTCAAATATCCATCCTTGAGTTACTTTGTATCTCTCCTAAGCACAAAGTTTTCCTTGACAAAGCTTTACAAGAAACCTCCGTCCCAACTGACCTTGATGTAAATCGCTTCCAAGAAATGGTGGGATACTTAGCCAATACCCATCATGTCACTTTTTTAGCTCAAGACTATTCATCCCAAAAGACTAGTCACAATGATCCTTTGCACCTTGAAGTTTTCATTCATAAACATAAAATCATACCAGTCTTGGTAGACGGTGGAGCGAGGTTAAATATTTGCAACCTTAAATTGGTTAGGGCATTGGGCTTCTCTGAAGCATGTGTAGACACAACAAAAAGCATTATCATAAAAGCTTATTATGATGAAGAGTGTTCCTCCAAGGGTGTCACAACAATACCAATCAAAGTTGGGCCCACAACATTAGACACCACATTCCAAGTCTTGGACCTAGATCTCCCATATAATCTTCTCCTCGGTCGACCATGGATCCATGCCATGAAATTCGTTCCATCTACCTATCATTAATGCCTCAAGTTTCCCCACAATAGCACTGAGATTACAATAGTTGTTGATCCTAACCCCTTTCAGTATTGCAACAATCTTAGAAGGACTACTCAATTCCAAGTGCATGTCAACTAGGAAGCTTCATCCTCCACTTTGTCACATTACATTGATCCATCTTCCTTGACCAAATCATCTACTTCATTTATCTCACCATAAAACACCAAGGTTCAGGTCCATCACATGGGATGTGGAGAATATCGTATGGGCAATTCATCTGCCGCTGAGTATGATAATATTGCTAAGGATAGCCAGGCTTTCAAGGATGATGTTAAGTTCGATTCAGAAAATATGCAAAAAGATGGTAGTGCTTGAATTGAAAATTTCTAGGATCCTAATGATACATCTGTCTTTATCCTATCCGCTTCAGCCCAATGCTTTCATGTCCATAATAATCCCATGTTTGACCATGATATCTATGATAATCCACTTCTTGATCACAACCTTATGGAGGATATCCATGATCATCCTTCTCCATCTTCTGAAACAACATCCATCCATTTCGACCATCCTGGGTTAGGGTATACATCCAATATTGTTGCCTCTCCTAAGCCTTCTTGCCAATTTGTTAAGGATGTGCACACTTCCTTTGACGTTAACAATGTCGACAAGGCTAGTCTTGAAGAACCCATTGAGTGCATCACCAATCTCTTTTATCAACCAAACATTCTTGTCACCTCACCTATCCCATCCATCTTAGCCACTTTTGACTCACCCATCTCAGTCACATCCACCCACCGCATAGACATGGATCAACAAGTCAAAAATAACAAGGACAAAGCTCAAGAATCAAAGGTGCAAGTGCCTTCTTTAAAAGGAGATATAGAATCAAAAGACCTAAAGCAAAGAAAGAAAGATCAAGAAAAGTCCTCTAGTCAAAGTCAAAATCTATTGGACAAATCAAAGATAAAAATACAAGTCAAGAATGAAAGTAAGCAAAAGTAGATCTATAGTTATTCCTCTCCATGAAAAATCACTAGCGGCATGTTTCGAAGAAGCATGACAAAATAAGAACTTGTTGGTCCAACGTCTTCCTCCTCATCACTTTCACTCCAACCATACAATCTATCAAATCCATTCATATATGCACCTTCATCATGTCACTCCACCTCCATTGGTGATGTTTCTCGATGGACCTTTGATGATGACCCCTTCACATACTCTAACTCATTGGTCGCCCAAACTCTTTTTCGGATTAAGTTTGATGGCCCATGTAGTGTGCACATTAGGGATCATACCGTAGTCTCCTTTTTCCTCCACATCTATCGCCCTTCATATCTACCACTCATGACCCTCGTTCAAATCAGATTCTTTCATCAAGCACGATAATCCAAGTTTGAACCTAATTGGTTGGGTCCCCGTCACGACAATCTATGGATCGGGAGCATATCAACTTTCAACTCTTGAAGGGGAACCTTTGTCAAAACCGATCAACAGTTTGCACTTGCACAAATTCTACACTTAGCTTCATAGAGCCATGTCAAAAACCTAAAAAATATATATAATGGTTTTTTTACTTTCATGAAAACTTGGAAAACAAGCATCGTGGTGACACCAAAAAAACACAAAATAAAAAAATCAAGAAAATAGTAAAGAGAAATAATCCATCTAATAGTGAAAGCCAGTTCAGTGGCACTTTGGATAAGTACCATGGTGAAAACTTGGCAAACAAGCACCATTTGTAGTCAATTTTTGCCCCATCATCTACCACCACTCTCTGATTTCCACCATCCATTCCTCATAATTCATCTTCTCACTATTCACGTCATCCATAGCCTAGAACGCTTGACATTATGCGTCTTTTCACCTTCCATATCCACTTGCAATAAACTTATCCTATTACACCCCTAATAAATTGGTCTTATACCAGACTGGGGGCAAGTACTTAACCTACGTCTTCCTTGGATCCTACACTTGTTATTGGAGGTCAAAACATTTCAAAAAGATAAAAAAATCAAATATTCCCAAAAATCCAAAAAAAAATCAAAAAACTTCAAAGAGACAAAAAAATCAAAACATGTTAAAATCCAAAAACATCCAAAGTCTTAAAAATAAACCTAAAAACAAAGTCAAAGTCAGTCATGTTAGTCTAAGTCCAGTTGAACTACGATGCCTCTATGTGTATAATGTAGGTAAGGCCATCAATTGATGAGCCCTCGAGACACTAGGTCAATCCTTTAGGGTTTGTCGAATCAAGTCAATCATGAGTTAGTCAACAACAAATAAAACAACTTCAAAGTCTTTACGAACTACGAGGTCTCTGCACATTGTTATGTAGGCAAGGCCATTAGTTGATGAGTCCCTGAGGCCCTAGGTAGATCCTTTAGGGTTTTTCAAGTTAGTCATAATAAATCAGACATTGGCATTAGACATAAACAGTCATTTGAACCTTTGACAAGTCACAGATTAATAGAAAAAATTTCAACAAATCGTCAAACCAAGTTAGTCAATTGCCTAATCAGTCAAACGTCAAACCAACATCAAACAGTCAAATCAGTCAAACTTTTATCTTATACAAGATGTGTCATTTTCATTATACAGGTGGTTACATGATCGAAACTGGACTTGATGTCTTATACGACATGTTCCCTCTCTTGAAACCAGGCATTGTCAAACAATCAACTTGTCAATCACCTAGTCAATCAAATAATGACAAACAATTGGCAAACAATTTGAATGGTTGTTGACTTTGTTGGTCTAATTTGTCTTATCTTTCGATTTTTATTTTGGGTTATGTTACTAGCTACCTTGAGGATGTCCCATGAAGGATTTAGAGGAGCGATGATGTCTCATGACTCATCTTTTCTTTTATTTTTGCTTGTGGATTGTTTTGAAAAAAGGACTGGGATAACTTTTCCCTTAGTATGCGTCAGAACATGCTTTGTCTGACGACTATTTGTTTTCACAAGTGGATGACTTTGCACACCTTGGTATATGTCATATCAAGGTGTTTATTGTCCATTTGTCATATTTTAACACTCAATGATGATTACATGCAAAGCCTTTCATAACAAAATATTCATCTTTAAGTTGTCTCTGATAACGCCATGCTAACATCCATGTCCTCCATGCTAACATTTCTTCTATTCTGCATCTTGATGATGTCCTGCGACACACAAAAATATCCTGCATACATAATCATGTTAGTAGCATATAGACATCATCATAATAGGCATCATCATATAGTTAATCTATATTGCATTAGAAAATACCAAAATCATAGATCTCATATATATGCATTTCACATAGACATTCAACATTATAATCATCTCATATCATTTGCATTCATACATCATTAACATTGCATATATATTATCGCATTTATTGAAACATAATCATTGCATATGCACATCCATAAGTGCTCATACATAGCCATATCCCATAATCATAAATCCATTATCATTTATCACATTGCATTTGTGTCATATAAACATTACATAACATCGCATTCATAATTCATAATAAACATCACATTGCATATACAAAGGCACTGCATATCAGAACCATATTATGTCATATCATTTTGCATCCAAATCCATTAAGCATACATCATAAGGCAT
>VDFB02013612.1:0-15138 GCA_007258455.2 Sequoia sempervirens | reverse complement strand
AAAACTTCAAGAGAAACAAACATTTATTTTAATGCTTCTAATAGTATTGACCAACCAAATATGATGTGATATCACTATTATAGAAGTGAAAGAGTGTGTTACGTATAAATCTCAAAAGCTTATATATCTAATAGATATAAAATTTTGAATATAACTCAAACCACTATATGTGAAAAATATCTAACCCACAAAATAAAAAATTCCTCCAAATATTTGAAATTCAAAATCTAGAATTAATAGAAGGAAGGATCCAACTATAAATGTAGCGCGTTGAATATCCATATAAGTAATTCTAGAACACCTTAGAATAGGTGAAAGCTACTTGGAACATTATGTTTTAGATCCCTACTCTACACTCACTAACACTAAATAGGAAAATCCCTAGGTTTTGATAATATAGTGGAAGTAGTATTTAAGCATAAATGTTACATTGTATCTGTAGCTTAAAATTTGAAATAAATGAATCAATAATCCTAATCAATGTATACCCTACATGTGAAACTAATTTAAACTGCTAAGGAGAGGTCATGGAAAAAATAATTTGGCTATTGGGAACTATTATAAGTAAAGCATACCAAGGAGTGTCCTCACACCTCATGAACTATCAAATGAGATCTATTATGGAAAAAAAAAACAAATGATTTGTGTTTCCCCGAGGAAAATTTATTATCCTCTCTTGAAATTCGAAGAGAAATCTACATGGGACCTATCAAAGGTCCCTATAGAAAAAACAAACAAAGAATTGAAGGTGGGTCCTACCACTAATTAAAATACTTGGCCCAAAAAATAACCTATTGAATAATGTGGACCAATGGTGGGGCTTGATACCAAAATTTAAAACTTCTACACATTGAATTTGTAATCATTGTTAGATGAAGGAGAACATGGAATAATTATATGGTGCACGATAAATAAAAACTCAACACTTATATAACTACATTGTACACACCACAAAACATAAAAAAAAATATAGGAAGATATTTTTTATGACTACAAGCCATAAAGAACAAGAAGTTAACTAGGTAGAGGAAATTTTCCACCTTTAATTTTGGTGACTTTCAAGAGTTATTTCACTAAGGAAATAATGAAGGACCTAGGAATAAATATCTATTGGTCATATTATCTAACTCAAATCTTCAAAATTTACTCAAAATTAGTGAAGGAATCTACCACCTACAAGTTCCTAGGAGAAAACATAAGCTTCTTCCATTATTTTCTTGAAAGTAGATTAAACCTTTTTAAGATACCAAAGTAAAATTCTAACTCAATTATGCATTCATAGAAAACCTCTTATGTTAGGAATAGGTGTTGTACACCTTGCATGATATGAATTATTGTTATTATGTTAAATAAATATTTATTTGTGGTGCATCCTTAGGTGATGTGTTTAGCCACATTAATTTTTTATTTGGATTCACTTAAAAAGTTGTATGTAACATTGGGTTAGATATTTTATGTGTGGGTTTCACATGGGAAAATATTTAATATTTAGGAGACTTAGTACCAAAAATTAAATGTGGGGTCAATGGTTTTGAGGCATGTGGTTTTACCTTTCCACTTGGTTGTATTTTTGCGAGATTGATTCTACAAAAGAAAACACATATTTAGTGGTTGAAGTTGGATAGTTGGTTGTTTGGACTTAGTTTTTATTGTATTGAGCTCTTTTCTAAGGAGTGAATATGTGAAGCATGATATATGATGTGTGAATGCATGCTTAAACACATGGAGGATGCATTGGAGGAGCTTGATATTTCAAAAGTATTCATGGAGACTCTATACCTATATTGTAATATTTCAATTTTTAAATAATACATTGTGTTTGGATACTTTTGAGGTTGTATTTACCTTCTTGTGGGTTTTCCTAGGGTATATCTTGTGTAGTGATAACTTTAAGAAACCCTCCTCAAATAAGACATAAAATCTTGGCAAATCTTTCATTTAAAAATAATAATAATTTCTATTAATGATATTTCCTTTTTTTTAAATAATATTAATTTTATATAGGTTATTTTTTTACATGTCACTAAAATTTTGTAGAAAATCTTGGCGGACCTTGGAAAATAATAGGAAAAATCATTCATTATGATGGTGAATCCTTCTATTTAAAGAAATAATTCTTATGGAAAAGTAGGAGCCCGAGGGTGGTAATGTTCAATAGATTTAAGGGGTAAACTCTATAATATTTAATTACCACAATTGGTTTAAAATATAATCTAACAATCCTCATTGTATTTTGCAAAGTAAAATGTACCTAGAGTATAATTCTCATTGAGATCAATGATTGAAAAGAAATTTTTGGCCCTATGACCATTACATACTGGGTATATTTATCTCATAAAATACACGAGGACCATTGGATTACATTTTAAATAAATTGTGGACACTCAATATTGGAAATATGAACCTAAAAAAACTAATAATTATACAACTTATAAAATTTAGCTAGATCTAATCTAATCATGTATCAAATACTATGGTGAATTTTTGAGTTAAAATTTTTAGTAAAATAAATTCTTTTGTAATTTACATAAGGCTATTTTTTTTTATAAAATGTGGCGATTCAGGTCACATTATAGCTTGAACTATTAGCCAAATTTGGATTCCAAAATTTCAAATATTAGCCACTAAAAAAATCACTGGTCTTGTGTTATCTTGTGGTATGTATTTAATCTTTACATTTGGTTATTCTCTAAACTTGCATGCATGATTTTCTCTCATTGGATTATGTATGAAATGGTTTGATCAACCTACATGATTTTCCTAACATCCCATGCTTGATCCATGGTCATTTAAACAAGGGTCTCTATCTCTTTCAACATGTTGAAAATATCCTACACCTTCCCAATCAAAGGAATTAAGGACCATTTTCTAAATTCTAATTAATCGTGGATACTCTCTTTGATCAACTCCAAAAACTTTTCATGCAGGAATACTTATTTATTCTCATTAAGTAACAAGGTAAATCCCTTCTATACTAGTTGATGTAATCTACATACCCTATGCTCTCTCTCTTACACCATCTAGTTGTACCTATCAATTTTATTTTATTTATTGATATCTAGTATGTTTTTAGTATATTTTATGTGTTTTTCCTACTTATAATTCCCACCACAATAATCTTGGCCAAAAAAAGATCATAGAGGTTATGACATGTACACTATGGTGTGTTCAATTAATAAAGTGAGGGTGACATAAATGTTATCAATTCCCTCTTTTACCATGGTACTTAGTATTTAGGCCATCTCCATAAACTATAAGGCTAGGGGAAAAATTATGCACTTTCTTCAATTGTTTTTAATCAGCTATATGAAATTCCTTGATGTGATAAAGGTAACTTGTAATTTATTAATCCATTATATCTTTTCCTTTAGGTTATTGGCCTTTTCCTTTTATTATTTAAGTTTTCTCTCTAGGTCAACCTTTTTCTTTGTTAATCTCTTGATTGTCTAAGTATGGGTGTCTATTTATTTTCTTATCTCTATCAATTCATAACCTTGGTTGGATTCCTTCTATTTTAATGATCTAATTTCAATAAATCTTGTATTTGTATTAGTACTATCTTGGCTCAAATATCTATTTAAGCCTTCCAAATGCTTTAACAATGTATTTTTGGTATTTCTTTTAGTTACCATCTATAATTTTATAGCTTCCACTTCTATTCTTGATTCAAATTTTTAAGCATCATAAAACCACTAGATTTTGGTTGTCTCCAGTTGACTATGTTTAGCTTCAATAGTGTATGCTATAATATGGTTACATATCCTTCTAAAACCTTGATTTTTACTTCTAATGTTTAATTTTTCATTCTAAATTGTTCTCCATCAAAACACACTTATGTAATATTCTCTCCATTTATACTACTGATTTGTCATTACCTTCATTTTCTTTGAAATAAATTTAGCTTTGTCCTTAGCTCTTTTTCCTTTGATTCCAACACTCACTACCTCCATTTTATAATGTATAGCCAAACTTTATCCTTCAATATTATCCACTAGAGGAGTTAAGAGTATAAAAATTATTACACCATCCATATAATCATACTTTATTTTGACCTTCTTAGTTGCTAGAGTGGCATCTTATTTCATTCTTATATTTATTTATTTCTTCTACACCTCCACATGTATCTATTTTATTTTTGGCACAACACAAGTTCCCTTATTATGGTATTAGTTTTTTGATACTATGTGGCCCCTAGGGAGAAAATGGTAATGGATATGTCCACTTGTTATGTAGTGAGAGAATATTTGATAGTTTGGGGATAAAGAAACTACATAGACTTCAAAGGTGATAAGGGTGGAGGGGAATGCAAGGCCTAGGGGGGTGGAAATAATAATACTTAAAAATATGGGAGATGATGGCCTCTTGTAAGGGAAAGTTGGGGCATAGCCATTTGGTATTGACTAACTAGAGGGATATATGGATGTGGGTATGATTGGGGTGGACATTGGAATTGTAAAGATGGTTGTATGACAAGTTATTGTAAGGTAACATGGGTAGCTCCTAGGATGGGGTCTTATGGAACAAAGAGAGTAACACAAGCAGAAAAATGTAAGGGGAAGAGGAAATGGGGATAGATTTGAAAGGAGGAGAGGGAGTGGGACCTAATTCTTTCAACTACTCAAACTTTCTTTAGCTAATATTTTTTTTTATCTCCTTTTTTATATAGATATCTTCCTGATATAATCATTTATCTTCTCCCCTATGCCTCTTCTTTTTCTTCCTCTATATCCTCATCTTCACTTAAATTTTTAAAAATAAACAATATTTATCATAGTAGGTTTCTATTAAGATGTGGAGGAGCTATCAACTTGTCCCTTTGAGGTTCTAGGTGACTTGTTAACTAGCTAGAAGGTTTGTCCAATAATTACTTCTTTACTTATTGATCCTCTTATTTTACGTGTTGGGACCTATTAGGTGGGTAGTGCATAGGTGGAAATTTGGGATTAAGATCTATAATAACTAGTAAGTTAACCTAAGTCAAGTCTTCTTCCTTGCTAAACATTAGAACATGAACTGGAAAGGGCTTGATAAGCTTGGCTAGCAACCAAAAAGGAAATCCAAGTTGTCTAAGGTTTTGTTATTTTGTTGCAAAGAGGATGGATTGAATACAATGTGATATAATTAAGCTAAGAGAATATAAAACCCTATTTCTTAAAAAATTATAGATATAGTAGAAAGGAAAACATATAAAACAAAAATTGAACATAGATCAGGGAAAGAGACACAGAGGAGCACCTACCACAAAAAATGGGGTGTTCAGAGATGAGCGAAGCACTAGTGTGTTACGATAGTGTATTGAGGGAAAAAAATATAGATTTGAAGGTTTGATCAAGTCCAATAGGCATTTAACATTTGGCTTTCATCAGATGCAGCCCAACTTTGTCTTGCAATCATGTGAATATGCAAAGCTCTAGTCTTCACATGTAATGATGCAAGCTAGATACAAGGTTAGGGTTAGGGTTCCAAGAAGCTCCAATATTTAGATATTTCTTCACAAAAACCACTTGATAACCTTCACACAAGAGGGGGAAAATGGTTGTGTTGTATAGGGTATTGAATTAGTCAAGCCTCGTGTACATTTTTCCACTTCCACAACAAAAATGAGTAGATGAGAGAGAGTGTGCTCTAGGAGAGCAGAGAATAAGATAAACAAGAGAGAGAGAGAGAGAATGATCTTAGGAGATAAAAGGATAAATCTATAAATAAATAAAAAATACTCTCACATAAGTCTAAAAACCCTTATAGATCCATGAAGGCTCCATGAATCACACATAAGGATGAAGAAGATGATGAAATCTTGCAATAGGCTAGTACATATAATAAATATAGATCATAAAGACAAAAATCACATTACTTGAACATTAGAATGTTGTAGCATAAGTTACAGATTTGTATCTTGAATTTCCTTGTACTTCCAAAAGATAACAATATTTTCATAATAGAATAATCTCCAAAATTATTCTTCTTAACCTTTTTCAAATGATAAAACAAGCTTATATATATATTCATACACTCGCAAAAAAAAGTGGCCATTTTAGAAAGGTTGATGAGAAGGTCGTGTCTCAAATCACATAAGGACTGACTTCAATTCAAAATTCAGAGGGAAAATGGACTCAAACACTAACATGGGTGTTAGTGTCTTTCTGCTAATTTTCCCTAAGATAGGTGCCTAGGATCAAGAGCATAACCAAACTCATAAAAAATGCCCCAAATAGGCACTGAACAGGTAGGGATAAAATCATACTTAAGGTGAGAACTAAACCTAATGTGAAATCACAAGGACGTATGATTTTTGACATTAAATTTAGCCCCCACTTTAGCAGGTGTATGGTATTATGTCCATACCCTTGATAAAGTATGAAGAAAACAAAAGGGAAATGCAAAGGTAGAACAATACAAAGTTGAAGGATGTGAACAAGCCCCCCCAAACTTAGGGTCCTAAAAAGTCACAATTCTAACCACACACACAAGACAAAGAAAACACACGAAAACATACACAAAAGTGATACAGAAGGCATAAACAAATCATACACAAAGCATACATAAAGAATACACTAATCATGGAAAAATAATACATAAAGTGGGGTATAACATCTCCAAACTAACAAGATCTATGGGATCTTGTTAGGAGCCATACAAGAAAGGAGTTCATAAGTCACAAGCTAGCAAAGTCTGATATTTTCTAGGTGAATCATGAACAAGTGAAGACAACACAAGCTAGCAAAGTTTGATCTTTGCTAGGTGATATCCACAAGTAGCGGTGAAAACATCATAGGATAGTAAAGTTTGATATTTACTAGGTGAGTTTCATGATGAAGATAATAGAGATTATAGTCCAAACAAATCACATTGTTTTCTAGGTAACCTTGATTGAAACATCATGCAAGGGAGATTCCAAAAAGGGGTGCTATAAGAGTACAAACAATTTCATGATAGGTGAACAAAGTGAATCATAAGGCAATATGTGTGATAGGTCTTGATAATAGCTTATTTTCTATTGTTTTTATACATGTTTCAAGATACTTTTAGATATAATTTTTAGACAATGATCCCACATTACACTATCCTTTCATATCCATTACGTAGACTTGAACCTTAAATATGATGATGGAATTATGGTTATAATATATTAGTATTATATGGTTTATATGAATATATGTATGGAATGTTGATGGAATGCTATGAGTTAATTGTGATAGTTATCCTTGTGTACATGTTTTGCAGAATTAACATGTTTGCAGCTAAAAAGGAACCATAGCACAATAGTTACAAGATGAACCCATAGCAAAAGGAATGACTGGACATCAAAACAAGGGAGCTCCAGGTTAAGCTAAATGAGGTGATTGTTGATCAAAGGCACTTAATGAATGTTGGACGTGCACTATTATAACTAGTTAATAAATGTTGAAGAAGAGGTCTCCTTCACTTATGGAATTTTGATAGATGGTTGAATGTTTGCATGCAATTCCTTTTTTGAAAGAATTCTAGTTCTGATAGGATTCTCTTTCCTTTTCAGTTATAGGTTGAATAATCCAAGTCTTAATTCTACGCTCTATTATCTAGGAGTGGAGTTAATGATTTCAATTAGTTGTTGCTTTCAATAAAGATTCCCTCAATCTTGTATATAGTTGTTGGTTGAATCCATAGAATAGTTAGTTGGTTTTTCAGTTTTGTGTTATCAATTACCTTTCAGTTTCAAGACATGTGATATTTAGAATGATTGAATACAATATGTGAAATATCTTGTGTAAATATTCATGAATATACAATGAATGGAGTTAATATTATGGGATGTGTAGAATCTATTAGTTAGATTTGGGTTCAGTTAAAGTGGGAACGGTTACTTGAGAAGGCCACTCAAAATATTGTTCTTTACTTCATTTTCCGGTTATTTACTTTTATTTAAATAGATGTTTTTAGTTTATCATTGTTTCATGAATCATATGCAAGCTAATTAAAATTTCATCTCTTACTTATCATTAATGAATGCTTATGAATGTGCATGTAATGGTTAACTAGTAGTACTCTGAAGGATAGTTTAGCTAAGTCATTATTTTTTATTAAGTTTTCAGTTAATAGTGTGCTATTTCATTAGTAACAGTTCATTTACAATCTAAGTTGTAGGTACCCGTAGCAACTAGTTTTGGTTCATGCTTTTACTGTTTTGCAGTTTTATGAATTTTCAGCAAGTATGATAACTTAAGTAGGGTAGTTTAGGTAGCTTTATGTGCATGAAGGCATATATAATGTTGCACCATCATAAGCTTACAATCCTTGGGTTAATAATTTAATGTGGTCTCAAGCAATGTAAAATGGACTATTCAACTAGTTAAACCTCTTAATTGAGTAGGTTCTACCAAGTTTACAATACATTAGCTTAGACTCTACATTTTTGGCATCATTGTCGAGGATGGTGCTATATTCATAGACTTGTCTTTATATTTTTCATAGTTAACTTTTCTTTCCATTAATAGGACTGTTAGATACAATATTTTCCAACACCAAAGATAGACTAACATTATGTAGGACCGCTAAATCTAAATCCATATTTCATGTATGCAGAGGCAGAGAGATTCCTTGGGTAGGTTCCTTCCCTCCACATGCTAGGAAGCTATTGTAGAAATTGGTGACCATAGTACTCAAAGTGAAGGTACCACTAAAGAAGAAATTTCCTTCTCACCAACCTCTAGCACACATATAGAAGGAACATACCACACCATGGGTGATGCAACAAAAGATGATGTTGAACAACCAACATTTGAGTTCCCCATCACTGACCAACAAAGGGCTATAGTGTTGAAGAAAATTCCCCCTTCAACATTACCGATCTTCTATGGATTAATGAATGAGGACCCAAATACATTCCTCTTTGAATTTGATGCCCTATGTAGAAGTTGTGACTATACTTCTGATACAGATAGGCTAAAGTTTTTCCCTGCCACCCTGAAAGATGCAACTTTGAGATGGTTCATGGGATTAGGTAAGGATGTTGTTCCTAATTGGGAAACCATGAAGACATTGTTTTTAGAAAAGTATCAAGATAATTGTAGAGGACCTAATAGGAGGAAAGATGATATTTTCATAATGACACAAAAGGATGATGATGCCATAGAAGATTATGTGGAGAGATTTTAGTTTTCTCTAAAGAAAAACCCACAAAATAAGTTGTCAACAAATTCTCTCAAGTTAGTCTTTTTGAGAGGATTCAATGATGATTGCATGGATTCCTTGAACCCCATTGTCCAAGGAGATATTTCATAGATACCATTTTCAAAAATTTGTAAGGTCAGCAAGAATTATTCCAAGACCTTTACTAAAAATCCAAAATGAGATAGAACATCAGTTATTGGTAAATCATATAAGGGGTTTCCAAAATAGAGCTAAGAAATATGTTATACAACATGAAGGAGGATATCATCAATCATTTGGAAACTTAGTTGGATACCCTCCACATTAATAAAAGAAGGAGGAAGTTGAGGCTATGCTCGCTGAATATTGTCCAAGTTGTAGGCAAAGAAAAGAAAATTGTAAATGAAAAAGAGTGGCTAGTATCCAACAAGATAAAGTTAAGAAGTCTTATTTTCAGCCAATTGAAGGAGATGATGGAAAACTCTTCTATATAGCACAAAGGAGGCCATGGTAGAAAAGACAAGGTATGCCACCAAATCCCCTTAGCTTTAACTCATCATTTCCTATTAAGAGTTAAAAATTTTCTACTTGGAACTCTCATCCCTAGCAAGCAAACCAAAACTAGTGGCAGAATCCTCAACAATGGCCACAAGCTCAACCAAATTGGAACTAGCAACCAAACCCTTGGACGCAACAAAATTTCTAAGGTTTCAATTATAATACACAATGGCCAATCTAATAGAATCAGTGGCAGCCTCAGTGGCAAAAAGGCTAGCAATGGCAACAACAAAATATGAACTACCAACAGCCTATGCTGCCTCCTCCACCTTAGCAACAATCTCTAATTCCACCATCAAATCCTACATCCCAACCACCCAAGAAGTAACAAATACCCACCCCACCTGTGCCTAACCTTAACACTAAGCTTGTCCAACAAAATTATACTAATGAAGCTATGCAATACCCTACTTGTGGGGTAGAGGTGATTGATGTCCACCTTAGATCAAGGAAACAGCTTGTTGGACCTTCGTCCCCCCAAATCATAGAAATGGACGATGAGGAACTTGCAGTTGAAGCTTCAAAAAACCATCTTTGGAACCTGAGTCAAATTAAGTACACCAAACCACCTCAAGTCCCAATCCACCTTTTATTGAACTCCTAGCTCTACAAAAGCATCACACTCAGGCTAAGAAAGATCTTTTAGGGAAATTGAAAGATGTGAGCATCAAGATTCCACTTATCCAAGCTATCAAATACATCCCTATCTACACCAAAAATGTAAGAGATCTATGTCTTAAGAAACCAAGAAAGAAAAGAAAAGATCCTCAAATAGTCCATGTCTTGGGAAATCTTGTAGATATCATGTTAGGGAACATTATAGTCCCTAAGTATACATATCCTGGTAGTTTAGTTGTGGACGTTGAGATTATGAAACCCTCATTAAGAAAGAAACATAGACAATTTTGGGTCAACATGGAGGAGACCTAAAAGTCTCAAAACTTTACATTATCCCCAAAAGTCACAAACAAAATCATTTACAACAAATAAGGGAATATCACAATATATTCATTCTCTTTGTATCATTGTGCCTACAAGAGAAACAAGGGTCATCTAAAGAGAACTAAACAAACACAAAGATACACCAAGAAGCACATTATAGGGATAATAGAACATGCAAAAAAACACAAAAAAATACACAAGGGTATCACACTTGCAAACTTGTCTAAAACAAGTCATTTGCATCCCAATATTGCTCATCATAAAGAGATGGTAGGAAAGATGTTAAAGGGACTACAACAAGTGTAGTATAAGGAGAGGCACCCAGTTCCATACATGATGGCTCAATCAATAAACAAGGATCATTATGCATGCCCCCAAAAGCTAAATTCATAGAACACTCAAAGATTAGGGACAACTCCAAATTCTTTTCCACTTAATTTATCATCACATCCAAATTGGATTTGAATAACCCACAATGAGTGATATGGTAGTGTTATTGGCATGAGTGCAAGAACTATCAATCATAGAAGAAGAGGAAGCACAAAGAGGGGGAATAAAAGAATCCCTTAGACTCAACAATAATGGAGGTGGCAAGAGCTTAATATTTTGGTTATGCTAAGAAAGGGAAGGCTTGGGCTTAGGCGAGCAAGGCTCAACAAGACAAGGAAGCAGGACCAAGAAAGGAACTGAATACAAGGGAGAAGGATCAGAAGGTAAAGGTTCACCATCTACCTCAAGTTGGTGAGTCCTAACACACATCGTATCTTGCATTCTTTCACATTATGACTTTTTCATGTTATAATTTGAATCTTTGTTAAAGGGAACATGAGTGTTTACCAATATCAGTTCATTTTCTTCCTTCATTATAGGAACAAGAAGAGGAATGAAAGAAACCTCAAGCCATTGGGAGACAACAAGAAGGGAAGACTCCCACAAAATAGATAGCTTCACTCCATATTATGGAGAAAAAATAACCCCCTTATGGTGAGGAAGAGAAAATGGCATTGGACGCTTCCTTATAGCCTTGGACAATATGATGAAGGTGGAACTGTAGCATAGACATCAGTCCTTAGGGGTCAAGGAAGGATACCATGTGCAAGATTTGAATCATTCACTACCTTTATAATATTAGGAACTATAGTCACACCCTCAAAGAACAAAGGATCCTTAAGGGAATTAGTCAGAGGGGGATTGGGAGAGATAATAACAAACAACTAAGTGATTCAACTAGATTTGAACTTTTGATAAGAGAGGAACAAATAATCCTCATGGGGTCAAATAAGCTCAACTAGTTAGGGCTAGAAGTAGTCAAGTGAAAAGTTCTCATGAAGGTCCAGAGGTTTGAACCCACTATGATGAATAATGTGTGCATATCCTTCAAATGGAAACTTTAAACATTTATGAACTATGGACAAGACCACTTTCATGGGAGTGAGCCATGGATGAACTAACTTTACATCAAATTGGTCTAAGGTTGGAATTATGGACAAGGGTACATCCAAGCTTTTGGAATTTGGATCCAACCTAGACATGAAGAGTCATGGCTCCTAGGATAGGACAAATAAAATCATTGAATGTTCTTACCAAGACTTATAATTTCTCATACTTGTCTTGATATAATTCATGCATACAAAGTAACTCTTCAGTAACCACATTCACCAATAAAATAGGATCAATGAGTACTCCTTGCATGGGTTTATCATTAATTCTAGTGGGAATGTAGAGAGGTCC
This sequence comes from Sequoia sempervirens, assembly GCA_007258455.2. NCBI lineage: Eukaryota > Viridiplantae > Streptophyta > Pinopsida > Cupressales > Cupressaceae > Sequoia > Sequoia sempervirens. Next base: position 2,778 of record VDFB02013612.1, on the reverse strand, counting down.
ACCAAGTGCATGAATAGAGGCATAGATGTGGGTAAAGGTAACATAAAGCTCATGGATAATAGGCTCATAGCTAACATCTATCACAGAAGCAACATGGTCAAAGGCTTGGCTATCATGGTATAGGATAGATAAAGTAGGAATGGTATTTATAGACAACTCTATAAGGTTAGTGAAATGAGAAAGAAGTGGATTGGTAAATATTTTTCATTATGATTAGGAGGAGCTAAAGACTTATTCCCATTATCATTCACACCAAACACTTGGATGACGTTAGAATCAATGAGTTCTTGAACTTGGTGCCTAAGATGTATGTACATCACTCAATATCATGGTCAGGCACATGATGATATTGATAAAATTCCTTTGGTTCAAATGAATGAGGAAATGTTTAGAGGTCTCTACATGACAAATATGAGGAAGTTGGATTAGGTTATTATTAAGCAGTTGCAACATAATGGAATGCAAGGATTTAGAAATCTAGGAAAATTGTCAAGCTCTTAGTTTATAGTGATAAGGGGTTGTAGTAGAAGGTGTTACATCCACAACTTGTGATTGAATATAAACTTAAATTTTTAAAATGAATAGTCATCAAAAATATTATTTTAATCACTTTCTAAAGGTGCTAGTATTATTTATATATATTTTTGTTGGTGGGTTTAGTTTCTTGTTGAAGTCAAATCTTCCCTTCTTAGCTTCCAAGCTCATAATTTTTTTTCTAGATCTATATTTTTCATGATTCTTGTAGCATTGAAAACCTATTGTAGTGATCTACTTAGTACTCAAATTAGATTTTCTAAAATTTTCACTAGGTATACAAATATTGAATCTAAATTGAACTCTTTACTTTTTATTTTCAATTATAAAATTTGCAAAATGGTTTTATTTTTCTTGATGTGTGGGAGAGGGGTCAATTTTATTTGTAAAGTACTTTAAATAATCAAAAAAATATCAAAATTAACATTTAGTCGAATTTGCAAACTTAAAATAATTACATAAAATGGTAGACGCATCTTCTATTAAGTACCTTACATCACACAGTTATCACACTTGGAAACCTCAAATGACTATATTGATCATGTCCAAGGGAATATGGTCTACATTAGATGACACTCCAACTAATTTCACTCGGGAATATGAGATATTTTCATATAGAAACAAGATGGATGAAGCCATGGGATTTATTACACTACATGTTTCAACCAACTTGTTGTTTCACATAGAATATTGTGGAATTACTAAGTAAATTTGGGATAATTACAAGGAGCTATGTGGTGTAGTTAATGATATTTGAGTATAAAAAATTGAGGTAGAATTTTCTACACTTGCACCTGATGCATTTCCCTCCATTGAGGACTTCTTGGTAAAACTCAAGTCATTCAAATAAATTTTATAGAGTTGTGGAAAGGTTAAAGATGACAAAGCATGTATTTTTTTAATCTTTTCTAATCTTTGAGGACTATTTTGAGTGTTCTCTTATAATTTATATTCTAATATGGATGCAATGGCAGATACATGTATCATTCCTTCTTTTGAGGTGTTTTTTGATCACTTGACATGCGAATAGGCTAAGTTGGTAGAATTTCAGCCACTTTTTAGTTTCAAAGCTCATGCATTGGTCACACATTCATACAAGGGATAAAGAAAAAAACACATAATACTATGTGTGTGAAATGTGGGAATTGTTAACAAATCAACACAAACACCAATGAGACATATTACATGAAATATTTGATTCAAAGAACTACTCTATTTGTAGCAAAACAAATCTTTAAAAATGTTCCATTGTTCTCTAATCTCAAGGATTTATTAAACCATTTGGCTCTCAGATTTTGTATATGCACTATGGTTGTTAAAATGACAACTTGAGAGATGAGATGCTATTCAAAATGCAATAAAACTAAGTTCCTAGATGCAACTACATGATAAATGCCATGATGCTATGATAATGAAGATATTGACAAATGGATAATGTTGTTAAACTTATATGATGCTAATGTTGTGATAAGAAGCTAAAATGATTCTGCATATGCTCAAATGATTAGTGATATGATAATCTAAAATGCAACTATAAAGAAAAACATGATTTAAAACTCAACTATAAAGCAAAACAAGGTTCTAAGTTAACAGTATGCTACAATGAAAACTTGTTAAAATGCTAAACAATGCTATAAGACTCCAAATGCTCTAATGCTTCAAGAGATATTCCTGCATAATAACTCTACTCAAAAGTGGGATGCAAAATACAATGGCAAAGGGTTGTATTTGTAGGCTTTTCCAAGCATCTTGTGATGTGGAAAAGATCGACGGTCCAAATTCAAACAAGAGGGATGAACGGTGGAGATGAAGAGAATCAAGAAGGTGTTCCCTTGACCAAAGACAACATGCCAAATGGATGGGGAATCAAGTGTGGGAGAAAAAGACCATGTGTTTGAAAGTTTGTTGAAGAAGTGTGTGAGGAATAAGCCATGTGTTTGAAGATAATTCTAATTTAAAAATTAGAATTATTTAATTTCATGTGACCTTGGTAAGGTGGCATAAAAAGTTATAGGAATGTGCTTGAATTTCTAATTTGGGATTAATGAAACTTAATTAAATAAAAAAGCTTATGAAAATTTGTTTAGTTAATTAAATTAGAAGAATATGATTTTAGATTTGGAGAATTAGAAAAGGGTGAACTATATAAATAAATTGAGAATTTATTTATGTGTAGTTGAATATTAATTAAATAACTAGTAATTAATTAATTAAATGTCTTGACAGATTTTAGGTGTATACATT
>VDFB02013611.1:0-17697 GCA_007258455.2 Sequoia sempervirens | reverse complement strand
TAGGCGATGACTTCAAAGTTGTTTTAAAGTTGGGGGCCATAAAGTGGATGCCTTATTAGTGCATTTAATGTTTTATTAATGTTTTAATATTTCCTCAAAATGGGACAACTTGGGAAGAGAGTATAAAGAATTTTAATATTTTAAAATATGCATTTGAGGAGGACATCCTTTAGAGAAGTTCAAGAGCTTTCTTGGTGGGAGTTACAAGTTGCTTCAATCGCCCAATTGTGCCTATATATTGATGTTTTGCTAAGTGTTGAGGATCTTTTGGAAAATTTAGTAATGTTATGTTGTTGAACTGCGTTCAGACCTTGCTACAGGGGTTGTGTGCCTTCTAGCTTTCTATGCCATTCTTTGGACCTAAAACTATGGCTTCCTAGACGGTGACTAAAGACCATGCTTTATTCAGGAGTATGTATAGAGTTTAATTTTTGAATTCTATAAACAAGTTGTTGTTGTATAATTTGTTTATGTCTGCTGTTGAACATCATGGCTGAAGTAAATTTCTGCTGATAGCTTCGCCATCAATTTTTATTTCATTCTGGGTACTAGCTCATGTTGTTCTACTGTGAAGGGCGCCTAGAATTGCAAGTTTTCGGAATTTATTTCCGAGTTTTGATTTTTCTAGAGGAGTTCAACCTTCTTGGAGGTCGTAACACTTCATTGTTGGATGCTTTGGGACTCGTGCCAAGTCTTTGTTGTTGTTTTCGCACCATTTGATTATTGGAGGTTGAACGCCTTGGTTAGAGGCTTCATTTGACTGCTGTTTGAAGTCTTCTGAGGCTGCATTGAAGGAGTTGCATCCATACTAATGAATTTCTTACTTGCTGGTCTGATTTTCTGTGTTTACTATTTCTAATCAGACTTGAAGGAATTTTGTTTTTCTGATATTTAGAGGCTAAAATCTGATTGCAATCATTGTAAAAGAGTAAGGATAATGTCCTTAATCATTGGTTGTATTTGACCTTTATTCTAACATGTTTTGCAACTGAAATTCATTAGTTGTAAGGTTGGTTAGTAGTACTAACAGTCATTTATTTATTTGCTACAATTAAGTTTTGTAATTAGATCCCACTAGATAAGTGGTTGAAGCATTTATATTTCAGCACTTTAGGTTTAATAATTCCCCCACTGAATAAGTGGTAGAGAGGATTCATGGTTGGCTTGCCGCCTCATTATTGTAATTAGTTTTGCTCCTGCTAAATAAGTGGTCGAGCTTATGGCCGATTATCCACGTACTCCTGTATTTCCAACATTTACTTTCATTTCATGGTCAACTAGCCGCCTGATAGCTTTGTAATTCATTTCTAGTTGCTAATGATCCCCGGCACCGTATGCTCTCACCTCTCCCACATTGGGATCTTGGTGATCAAAAGGTGAAGGGTTACTTTCCAAGCTGGTTTTTATTTGGAGCTAACGCTAACTGTGGTGTTTGGCGCTGATTAAAATTGAAAAAAATTAAGGGGGAATATTATATATCTCAACACCTATTTTGTTGCAACCCAATGTCATGTCTTTGGTGCTATCATAAGTTTGGAAATGAAACTCACAACATAGCTCAAATTAGGTCTAGTGGTTGTAAGATAAATAAGGTTGCCCACTAGTTGCCTAAATGTTGACTCATTGATTACCTTTGAGTATGTTTTGGCTGAAAGCTTCAACCTTTTCTCCATAGGTGTACACAAGATTTTGCAATCTATCATTCTAAACTTTTTCAACAAACTCCTAGCAAATTTAGATTGAGAAATAAAAATATCACCACCTGTTTGTCCAACTCCTACACCTAGGTAGTAATATAGGAGACCTAAATCAGTCATGTCAAAAGCCTTACTCAAATCATGTCAAAAGCCTTACTCAAATCACATTTGATTTGTTAGATCAAATGCACCTCACTACCTGTAAGGATGATATCATCTGCATAAATAACCAGCAGAATGATCTCATTGCCTACACTTTTGACGTACAACTTTAGATCTAAAGGACTTGTCTAGAATCCCCATTCAACCAAATACTTGTCAATTTTAATGTGCCATGCCGTGGGTGCTTGCTTCAGGCCATATAGAGCTCTCGTCAATCTGCATACCTGATGCTCCTTTCCTACAACCAAAAAACCTGAGGTTGAGACATGTACACGTCTTCCTCCAAGTTGCCATTGAGAAAGGCATTATTTACGTCCATTTGGTGGACTTTCTAACCAAATTATGCTGCCATGGCCAGAACTAAATGGATGGTGCTCATCTTTACTGTAGGAGCAAAGGTCTCCTCATAGTCAATACCTTCTCTTTGTGAGAACCCTTTTACGACCAACCATGCTTTCTACTTGTCAAGTGTACCATTATCTTTGTACTTGACTTTGTACACCCATTTGCAACCAATGGATTTCTTCCATAGTGGAAAATCTGAAAGAACCCAAGTCTTATTTTTCATAACTCTTATGTTCAATTTCCATGGCCTTTTCCCATTCAAGTTTTCCTTTTTCCTTCCTAAAGTCCTAGGTCTCATAAACTCTCTAAAGATTGGCCATAAGAGCAAAGTTAATTGTGTCCTTGCTCTTGTCTTTGGATGATCTACCCTCAATCATTTCATCATCCCAAACATCATCAATGACGCTTTCCCACCACTTTGGTCTCTTTTTAGAAACCTCTTCATCCAAATCATCATTGCCATCATGACTTGGGCTGCTTGTTTCTATGTAATCTAGATGTTGATCAAGGTTATCCTCAAGAAAATCATCTAGTATTGTTACATGTCTAGTAGACTCTCCATGCTCCAAATCCTCCCCCCTTCAAGTGAAGCTTTATGAACCTTAATGCATGAAACTCTAGCCACAACATGTTGTTCTTCAATGACTTTGAACTCTAGAGAGAGTTAAAAAGACCCAATTTCCTCATCAATGACAACATCCCTACTAAAAGTAAAGCTATCAATATCCACATCAATCAACCGGTAGGGTTTATGATTGTCATTGTACCCTATAAGCATTAATTTCTTACTCTTAGGGTCTAACTTAGTTCTCTTTTCATCTAGAATCCAGGCATATGCTAGAGAACCAAAGACCTTAAGATGACTCACTTTGGGTTTCATCCCAAACCATGCTTCCTCTGAGGTTTTCTCCTTCATTGCGTGTGTCAAAGACCTGTTGAGTATATAAACTACAGTGTAAACTGCCTCAACCCAAATCTTCTTGGGAACAATCCTGTTCTCCCATCATACAATAGGCCATCTCTGTAATTGTACACTTCCTTCTCTCAACAACTCCATTCTACTGTGGAGTATAGGGTGTTGTATATTGTCGTTTTATACTGTGTTTAGCACAAAAGTCATTGAATTTGTTTGAATAGATTTCACCTCAATTATCAAATTTAAGAATGATTAATGCACAACCAACTCTTTCTCTGCTAATGCTTTGGGCTTTTGAAATTCCTCAAACACATCTAATTTTAAATTCAAAAAATACACCCATATTTTCCTTCTAAAATCATCTACAAACAAAAGAAAATACTTGGCACCAGTGACTGATGTTGTATTCATTGATCCACAAATGTTTGCATGAACAAGTTGTAGGACTCTTGAGGCTCTCCAAGCCTGTCCATCTGCAAATGGAGTTTTGTGTAGTTTCCCTACTTAGCAATCTCCGCAAACACCAAGTATCTATTGTTGAATGTCTAATAAGCCCTCTACTAAATTTTCTCATGCCAACTAAGAGAGGTAGGTTAAGTTGAGGTGCCCATACCACTAATGCCATAGTGTACTAATATTAGATGCACTCTTGGCTACCAATGCACTCTCCTGAACATGTCCAGTATCAACAAGCTAATACAAACCATGATCTTCAATACCAACAACAATGGTTTTCTTGGATTCTTTGTCAACAATAGAACATTTATGTTTGCTAAATATGACATTCAACTTGGGACAATGATGCATAATCTAATTCACAAAGAGCAAATTGAGCTCCATTCTCGACACATAGTAAACATTTAGAAAAATGAGATTTTTCCCTCCAAAGGTTATTTGAACATTGCCTCTTCCAACAACAATATGCTCCTCACCACCACTAAAGATTAGTGAATCTGAGCAAGCCATGTATTCTGTGAACCAATCTTTCTTGTGGGTGAAACATCGAGATGCTCCAAAATCGATATACCACACAAAAGACTTTGACTAATATGTTGGTCATTTAGCCATGAAAGCATAGAAGGATGACTCCTTTTCTTGAGAATACTCTATGACATGAGCCTTTGATGGAGACCCTCCCAAGTTGGATTTCTTTTCAACCGACCTTTATCTATAATGCTTATTCATATGATCAAGTTTACAATAATAGTGACATATGATATTTTACAGATTCTTCAAAGTATCTTTCATTATTGCCTTGAATTTTCTTTTGTGGCCATTTACCTTTTCCTTTTTCCTTGGCTACAAATGCCTTTTCCACACTCTATGTATCATTGGTGGTGCCAAACTATTTCTTTCATCTCTGTAGCTGCAAGAGCTTATTGTAGAGCTCCTCAAACTTCAGGTCAACACCGGTAGATGTGATATTAAGTGTCTCAATAAAATGTTCATAGGCCCGTGGTAAGTTTTTCAACGTAATGACCACCATGTCTTCTTCCATCTTTCAACCGATGGCAAACAACTAATCTCTGATGTCCTTGATTTTGAGCAAATGCTCCTGCAAGGATGTTTCATTCATCATAATCAAAAAAAACATATTTTTCAAGAAGGCCCTACTTTTACATGACATCTCATGCAAATCTCACAGGTGCTTCCAAACTTCCGTAGAGTTAGTGCTTGTTTGAACCTCCAAAAGCATTTCATCAGTCACTGATAACTTGATCAACATGGCGGCTTCTCAATCACGGTCATCAAACTTGTCCTGGTCTTTACCCAACAACGTTGGCCAAGTGTCAATATCGAGGATGATCTTATCGAGGCATCTATACTCGAAGATCATGAGCATAAATTGTTTCCATGTGTTGCATTTTTTGCCAGAAAAACATTGGCTTCCTTCCAACATGATGTTGGGTAATGAAGCCATCCCTCCCACAATTCATAATTATGGAAAATAAAGAAACCCTAGTTTTCAAACACTGAAAAATTTCTGCTAATAAAATATGGAAAAATATCTGAATTTTTCTCAGTCAAACCTAGCCAACAAACAGAAAATCCTTGTCCTAGCTGCTGCAAACCCTAGGCACTGAAAAAATAGACCACGATTTTATGGAAAAATCGTCAAAAATTTGCAAAAAGCCCTATGCCCTAGCCACAATTTTCATCCAACCATGGCCAAAAAATCTTGAAAAACCTGCGATGTTTTGTTTTCCATCACAACCCACAATTTTAAAAAATGGGATAAATTTTGCCATTGAGCTAGTCTGGAAACCATAGAAAATTCCGCTATTCTTTTTAAAAAATTGTCCGTGTCCCTTTGGCAAACCTACTTAATCCTACCTAGTTATTCTGCCTGGGCACAGCAATATCATAATAATGATGTATATGCCAGTGGCACTTAAGAGAAAAAACTCATGGCAAAGGCACTTGAAGCACCAGCTACCAAACAAAATGTTTTATTCCATCAAAGTGTCCATGTCGATCGAAAATTGGATATGGTTTGAAGAAAATCCACCTAAAAGTGCAAGCGATTCCTGCTCTTTAGAAAAATCCACTTACAGTGTTGGAAACCAGAAGAATTGCATGATTCTAAAATCACCAGAAAATCAGACAGCACAGTTCCCATTTCAATTCTGATATATTTTAAGCCTCAAGTGCTGAGTCAATACCAACAACGTGAATTTCATGCATTCAATTAATCCTGGTGCGGGGTGATCTTGACACAATTATTATATACCATGCCTGTACGATGATTTTATACGTTCAGTGAGCCAAAAAGTCTCCCCACATAAATCACTTTACTCAACCCCAAGTAAATGCACCAACAGTGCCATGAACAATCAGAAGTACAGACCTCCTAAACATCTGTTCAATTCAATTTATTACATGGTTTAAATAAGAAACACTTTAAACACCTATGTTCTGGAAACCACCGAAGAATTTAATCTTGGAAGGAGATTTTAAGAGAAATAATGCTCTCCTTTTTCATGATGAATAACTTAATATTTGCCTCTAAGCAACAAACTATTCAATCATGGAAAAATCCCAAAAAGCTTTTCGTACAAAGCAATCACAATATTTGCACTATAAATTTGAGCTAATTAAATCAAAACTTTTACAAAAACACTTGCATAACACATGTCCATGCTACACCCTCACACTCCACTCTATGGCAATTAAAACTTTTGTATCTTTAATTTTTGGCCTTGAAATTTATGTTGTCTTTTAAGTGGCTTAAATGGTTCCTGTAAATATGGCTATAGGGTTAACCTGGGTTAAAGATTTTGATGTTTACGATATCATTGCCACTTGCCAACCTTACAATCTTGTTCCTACAGTCACCTTGAACTTTCTATCTAGTATAGTTGCCAACAAGGGTTTGGTTGGTTTCAAGGACCCCATTCCTCTTTCTCGCACAGTTCCCTCAGACTCAAACAGTTTTGTAATATTTCCCTTTTTGTAAATGAAAATTCAAAATTATCTTCCCATTTTAAAAAGGCTATATATGATTCTTATAATAAAGAAAATATGTCCATGCATCAATATATTCAATACGGTCACTTACCAATGCAGATATGCACTATGTGTTTAATCCACATCAAGTCCTAAAAATTATAAAAGCAATCCACTAAATGCCTCAAATAAATGTTTAGCTCCATTAGATTGATTAACAACCTCTCAGACACAATGGTTATAAGTTCCTATTCACCATCCTAAGATCAATAATAGGAGTATGACTTAATTTATGCCATATATCATATGAAAATCGGTGCAATGGAATGCATACCCTTTATTTGGAAACTTCAGTGTTTCAGGAGACCAGTACTCAATAAGCCCTTTACTATCTGCAGATATCACCATGTCAAAAGCATGGTTGTACTTCATAACTTTTACTGGTCCGCTTTGGATCTACAAGAGAAGCATATGCTTGAGAAAATGTAAAGATTCCTTAGCTTTAAAAATAGTTGCAATTCAAGACCCAAGTAAAGCACAAACACCAATCACAATAATGATTTTACTTAGAATGTCAGACTGAGAAACCTTATTTGAAATGATAGGTTCAGTGCTACCAGCCCGTGCATCATATATCTGAACATCAGGTGAGTTTCTGTCAGTGACTGCAAGTTTTGCTTTAGCATCTCCTTGCTTGAAAACCCATTCAACAGTGCCAGGAACAAATGGCAAACGGATCATGACCATCATATCATAGTTGACCACGTCATAAATCTTTACAGAATGATCATTGGAAATTGTACAGCAGAGTAAGCCATCTGCGCTAACCTGCATAAAGGAATTACATTCCCGCTGACAGTTGCTTAAAATCCTATAAAGTCTACAAGTTATGGTATTTTCAAAACCAAAACAAAATCATTGGGCAAACTATGCATCAGAAAGTATGAAATTATATTTTTGCAAAAATTAAAAAGACTATTCTTACAAATCAAATGCCACAAAATCTCATACACGTAAAATAAAAGGATATGTGGCCAAATTTGGCCATACAACCTATTGTACTTATATGAAACTTTTTGTAACATGTCACATTTCAAACTTAATCTTGTCATTTCTTCAAGTTACGAGTCATGTTTCAAGCTTTGTCATGGTCATCCATGTTGTTTTTGTTGTCTCTCGTCTATGTCTTTATAGGACCAACGAAAAGAGCTTTCAAATGCATTCACCAAGGATGAATGGATTTCAATCAATGAAGAAATGATGAAAAATAATTCACCAATGCATGAAAATATGTTCTCCAATTGAACGGAGCATGCCAATGAGATATCAAATGATAAGTTTTCAAGTAAAAATTTCAATCCAGTTAACTGGAGCGTGCCAGAGTGAAGATGATCAAAACATAAGTAAAAAAATTTGTAAGACCATACATTGGCATGCACCATTGTTAACAACAATACATCTTCACAACGAAGAATTTTCAGTCAGCATGTATGGGTGTGTGCCATTGAAAGTAGAAACAAGTTTTCATGTAAGTTAAAAATGTAACATGTACAGGCTCACGGCATAGAGCAGGAAAACAAATCTTTTTAAAATCAAAAACTTGCAGTCATATATTGGCAGATGCCACATAAACAGTAAACAGACCTTTCAAGAAAGGAAAATTATAAGCCTACAAAGGAGTGCACACCATTGGAAGGGGATCTCAAAGTTTCAAAACCAAAATTGCAGGTCTTCACAATGGAGTGCACCATAATGAAGAGTGAAATAGTTTTGCTTAACAAAAATACAACCATACACAAAGGCATGTGCCTTTGTTAAATGAAGCAGATTTTCTAAAAACAAAAATTGCGAGGCAATACAGAGGAGCACACTGTATTTATGGTATATTTTTCCAAAAGTTTGAGACTGCAACCATTGACTGGCATGCTCCACTATGAGGGATAATAATTTTGAGTTTCGAAAGTGCAAATGTTGATATAGACAAGTGTGTGCTCAAATGAGGAGTGGTAGACTTTTTAATCTATGATCAATCACATCTTATCTAAGAGAAACTCAGATTTTAATAAAGGAAAATGGACCCTGAAAATAGCATGACCTTCATTGTTTTAATCTTTCAAAGGGTGGCTGTATTTAAATTTGGCAGAGAGTTTCAGCTCGAAAGTTTCATCGTGACAAGATAGGCAGTCTCATCAATTTCAGCAGGGTTTACCACCTCCAAAGAAACAACTCAGGTTTCTCAATTATTGCTGCTGAATTTCCTAGGGTTTTGAGGATGCTTTAAGGGATCTTCAGTCCTTATCTTCATCCAAACATTCAATTGTTTCATCTATTCAAAGCTATCTAGGGTTTTGGTTATCACTTCAGTCATCATTGCAGCAAGTTTACTAACAGATATCAGAGTCTTCCGCATGTTTCAGTCATTGCAAGAACAAACAATGATAAGCATTATTTCCTCCACTCTTCATTCAAAGAGTTTCAAGGTCAGTGGTTTGATTTTCATCACAGGAAGATCATTGTGGAAGTTTGGCTTTGCAAAATTTCCAGAGATTACAAAGGGTAGATGTTAGGGTTTCAGAGTATCCAAAGTTGTGGATTTCAGCAAGGGTTCAGTGTAAAGATTGGCAGAAGGAAGGGCGTTACAGATTCAAGGGCACCAAGATTGAATTGTCAATTTCAAGATTTCTACAGGGGATCTGCCATGGTCAAAACAGAAGAACTTCATTAGAATCATCATCAAGAACCAACTGTCAAGATTGGCTATTCTTAGCCTATGATGTATTCAACCATCACTGTCTTTGATGAGATAATCATATTCTGAGAAATATATTTTTAGAATGGCTATTTATAGATCAGTTTTTTTTAGATAAACTTTATCCTTAGTTGATAGTTATCCTTATCAGAAATCTATTTAGAGATTTCCTAATTTGGGGTTTAGTATTTGTGGACAAAATTGTATATTAAGCTTACTTTGTGTGCAAGCAAATTATTATTAGTGTAGAAGGGTTAGATAGCTTTTTATTATTTTTTCATGCAATTTTTTGTAAGCCTTACTAATAAGCCCATTTGCACTTAGATTTTCAATAGGAAATTTTTGCCTACTTAATGCTAAAATTGTTGTTCAAATGTCTTCTTGTGAAGACCTCACTACCTTCAGATTTTATTAGAAATCCCTTTGGAGCAAAGTATGTTATTTGTAAATGATTCTCTTAATATTTAATGTAAGACTTCCCCACCTCCCCCTCAGTATGAGGAGTGTGAGACAAGTTATCTAAAAAGGGAATCTATTTTTAGGTTAACATGTTAGTTATTTTGGTTCTTTGGATTACACTATTTGATCAATGCTTAAGAATGCTTTCTTCTTTTGGTAATCTATTAGAGGTTTTTCAATGTTCATCGTCTGTAAAATTCCTTTTGGCTCTTAAATGAACAGAAGTGTTGTTTTGAATTTATTCTTCATATTTCAACCCAAAGAGTGTCCCTTGTTTTTAATTTCATGTATGCTTTTTGCCTACATTTGGCCCTCAAGTGGGAGGTAGTAGAACCAGCCTCAGTCACAGCCATTAATGGTTGCCTGCTCATGGTCCACCAACAAAACCAGGTTGAGCTAGCTCCATCTGTAATTGTTGCATTTCCATCTTTGATAAACTGATTGACTGCTGAAGCAAGAACTTATTCATAATGTGGTTTTCAATTAAGGAATCATAGTTATTTTATTTGCTAGAGTAATTTTTGTTCACCTAGTGACTCTACATTGTTGAACCCCGATTTTAGAAGTATTGTTGCCTTTGTTTTAAATTTAATGGTTTTGCAAACTTGTGCATTCCAATTAGGGTGGGATAATAGGAAGGGCTTTACTCGGTATGAAATTTTGTGTGGTTATGTGAATGATTTTACTGCTGAACTTAATAAATTTTGGCTTATCCTAACTAATGAGATTTTACGGTTTTTATGGAAAAGGAGAAATGAGGTCTTCCAGGGCAAAAGAAGGTGCCTCATTGAGTTTCACAGCGAACTCACCTGTCAGAATATTCTCTTGCAGGTTTCAATGGTTATGGAGATCCCTAAGGTTAGATTCATGATCCTGATTAATGAAGGCTTGGTGTTGGTTTACAAGGAAGAGATAAAAGAGCTCACTTCTCTCCTAGGGGGAGAAACAACTTAAATAAAGATGAGCTGGCTACCTTGAATGAATACTTGGAATTTTGAAGGATTCAAAGACCGAAGAAGAAAATTAAGATAATCCCAACTGCTACTCCTAGATATGAACCAATGGTGAAGGACCTAGATCCTAAGGACATGGCTGATCCTCCAATAGGAACTTTTGCTACTGATCAGTATGAAAGTAGCAGCACCCAGAAATGCTGTTGGGAGAAGTTCTGTCTTAGGTCTCTTTTTGCTGATGGCATTGTGAGACTGTATTGATTTTTTGTATATCCTGCTGAACTCTGGTCGATATCTGATGCTATGTTGATGGAGTGGTAGCTCCATATATTGTAATCTCTTGTTTGTGAATGATTCCAAATATTAAAAAACTCGTGTATTGCAACAATCATTGGTTTCCATATGCGTGTACCCTGTTGTTGTGGTAGTATACATAATATCATTGCCCCTTGTATGCTACCATGTTTGTCAATTGGAGCATCCAATTGTATCTTGCCCGAAGGCATTTTGCAAACAATGTAACAAATGGCATGTGAAAGAAGAAAACAACCTTCGAAAATCTAAGAAAGTGAAATACATTTAAAAAACTCAGTTCAAAATAGTTGCAGAAATGCAAAAACCAAGTGAAGGGATGGATGAGATAAAAAGAAATCAAGAATATGATGCTCTGCTTGAAGAAGTATACAAGCTAAGAAATGTTTTGGAGTGGAAAAATGACGCTATGCTTATAAAAAGAGAATGTCTCACGGAAGAGAAATGAGAATGTGCTTGCCAAAATGCAAAGGCTGAAACAAGCCTTGGATGAGACAAAAAGGAAGCATGCATATGAGATGCACCTCTGGCAGCAAAGAAATGAAGAAACAATGGTAAAAGAACTGTTCTACATTTCTGAGTTGTGCTCTCAATCATTTGCACCTCATGCAGAAGAATTTACTGCTGCTAATTATATGCTTCCTCAACCATGTATGAAGAGGAACCCAATTTTAAAAGAGAGATCTCTCTGATTACATCATTTGTTAGTGCTGGAGAATCTTCTCCTTTATTGAATGCAATAAATGATAATGGTAGGTTGCAACATCCTTACAAGGAATTTTTTTTTGCCCGACATTTTTAAAGAGACGTACACAAAAGTGATTGCTCCATACAAAGAATGCATCCTTATGGAACCATCTTTGCAACTGGTGATTCAATTCTCTCCTTGAATTGTGACAATGAAGCACTGGTTCCATCCTCCCACTTGGGAAATTTGAAATTTCCTACAGTATTGGGGACTCACTTGCAATTCAAGCCAGTTTTGACCGATTCCCGTGTTCTTCCCTCTGAATGGAAGCTAAATGATTGAAATATTCCCCATTAATTTTTTCCCAAAATTAATATTCAAATCAACAACCAAACACTGATTAGCATTAGCTCCAAAATGTAAACCAGCAAAGAAGATAACTCTAACAAAGAATGTTCACCAAGATCCCAATGTGGGTGAGGTGATAGCATATGGTCAGATGATCGTTAGGCATAAACAGAGCTGAAAGTACAATTCATCTGCTGGTGCAGGCATCCACAAGCGGTGGGAATACTCCACTTATTCAGTGGGTGAGTTTACAACAATTATTAGGCAGCAAGCCAGCCTTTAAATCCACTCTTCCACTTATTAACGTGGGGGGAATACTGTCCACACAACCACTTATAACGTGGGGGGAAATTACAAACAAGATATATGTTTATTCTAAAACTCAACCACTCAATTGTGGGAGTGTAAAACAGATATAAAATTGCAGCAAGTAAAGGAAGAGCTGTTAGTACTACTAACTAGCTTCACAAAGAATAAGAACAGCTGCAAATAGAATAGATAATCTTCCAAAAACATTAAACAGTTAGAGTATCACTTCCTCTAACATTTACAATGATATAAAATGAAGAATTGAAGCTCAACCCAGCATTATATCAAAAGCTAACAAGTATGATATAAAAATCTGCAATCTGGAAATGTCTATCAGCAAACAGCAAACTCATTAAAATGATCACAACTCCTTCTAAATACCTCCAAAAAAGCTGGAATGTTTTGCAAAGACCTTCTAGCAGGATGGTGCCCAAACTCAAACTACAAAACTGCATCAAAACTCAAGATATTATTCTTGCACGAATCCCAAAGCACTCATGAGATGGTACGGCCCTGTAGAGGAGCGATTTCTCTTGGAAAAATCAAAAACTTGGAATTAAAAGCTAAAAACCTCCAAATATGGTCACCATTATCATAGAAATGCAATGATCAAATACCCATAACCAAAATAAATTCATACCAAAAGCTGTAAATGAAAACCACCTTCAACTGTGTATACACCAGCAACATAAAAATTGAAGTTCTCACCAAAATTCACCAATTTTGAAGCACAATCTGCTAGTCTGATTGAGAAGCAGCAATAATACCAACTAGGTGTTATCTTTCAAACACGAAATTGGATTGGAACTAGGAGGTAAGCATCCCTCGAAGTAAAAAACAAGTTGTCATTCCGACAGCATAACATTAGCATAAACATTGGATAATCAGCTCTTCAAACAGCAACAATATATAAGTTTTAGTTGGCAAATGAAGCAACAAGAACTCTTCAAATTCCAAGAAGTTGAATCACTTCAACTTCCAAAAGGGACGCCACCTTTTTGCCTTTTACTTTTTGAAATAATAAAATATTACTCAACCTCCTTAAAGGCCCAACTTCACTTTGGTAACAGTAAAGCATTTAATAAATCGTTAAATGCACAATTGACCCCTTAATGGCCCCTCTTTAAAACAACATGAAGTTATTACTCCTAGGCATGGGGTACAACTGAGAAACATGAAATTTGACTAAGTATAAACTCAACTCATGAAGAAAACCAAACCAAAGCCAAACTAATACTAATGGATAACAAGATGACTTGAGTTGAACTGCTGATGATGCCACTGCCAAAATTAGACTTACTAAAAATAACCACTGCCAAAAATAGTAAGTTTACCTCAAAACCAACAGAAAGCAGAACTAAGCTGGAAGCAAGACTTAATGAAAGTGGAAACCCTAAATTCGCATATCAGAGTAGCCTATGGATTTCCGGAAATAGGCTAAAACCAAACGAAGAGCGTATGGCCAAATGGGGACATACCCGCCTTCCCAAAATTGTTTGTCCTCAAATGCCACAACACTCCAAACTGATCCCAACAAAACAATAGGGACCTTGCAGGCCCATGTCCATCTCTCAACCCCACCATGCCGATGTTGCACTACTCGATCATACAAATGACATCATTGCTCCAATCGACAAACCATCCCTAACCTCAAAGAGATAAAGCACATGCCCAAATTCAAACATAAAACATGGAAGGAATGGAATCAAAATCGCTAGCATTTCATGCCCAATAAACTCGAGGAATTAACGCTCCCAATGTCAATATCAATCACCATTCGAACCAAAAAGAATAACCTAATCAACTCAAAAATATCCTCAACAACATAACTCCTCAAAGCAACAAACTGAGTCACCATAGCAAGTGTGTCTCCATCATAGCTAATTGCAAAGGGAAAAACAACTATTTGCAAAGTCATAACAGCTGCATCATCCAAACTCCTCAAGGAAGAATAATGCCTCCTTTGAGTAACTCTGACATAATCAAGGAGCTTTTTGAAAACTTCTACCTATCTCTCCCCAAAAGACTCAAAAAATTGAACCCAAACAAACAAAGGTTCGCTGCCCCAAACACTAATGCAAGAGATTGTACAAAGGAAACCACTGGAAAGGAACTTAAACATCATCCAAAGTTGATTCGAATCACAATGAAACATCATTTCCCACTTTAGAGGCCATAAACCCTCACTGAAAAGAGATTGTAAAGAGAAAAAATGAATGTACCAGCTGCCCATGAAGTCTGAAATAAACCAATTAAAGTCTGATTTTAGGAAAATCAGCATACAAGGAGTTGAACAGCTGCTGCAACTTTGGAAATCAGCGTTCATAATATGGCAACTGTTCATGCCCAAGGCTGGAAACATTCCCTCAAGGAACTTCAACCCATTATTAAACCATCTTTTGTTCAAAGCTTCTCTCCAATCCATCAATTGATGAGAAAAAGGAACCATCAAATGATTGGTAAAGATGGGGGCCGCATCAAAGATTCTGAGAATTGAATCCTTATCTCTCCAAATATCCTTTTTTCTACTTGCAACAATCTTCATCAAGCCATGTTGAGAATTCCAAGTGTGAATTCCCAACCGCAAATAATCTCCAACACATTGGGAAGAATTCCCAACATATCTCCAAGAGCCATAGTGAAAGTCTCGAGCACACAAATCCATGTAGTCAGCTGCAACCATCAATGCAACGTTTGAACCTTTCATGAGTAGCATTTTAGAATAATCACTCATCAACAATGCACAATCTAAAAACCAAAGGGGCAAGCCTGAAAGTTCTCCCACAATTTGATGTATCTCTCCAAGACCTGACCTCATCAACCATCTTAAGATAGGTGGTACTCTTCCATTGGTTAATGCTGAGTGAAAACCAGCCAATTCTAGTTTGAACACCATTAAATGCACATTTACTATCCATCCCAAGAGAGTGTTGCTTGGCATATAGAATGGATCCACCAACATTATCTTATGCTTGACCATGAAATCATGCATGTCAAAAACATAAAACCTCTTACCAACATCATCCATGTAGAAATTGTCAATCACCTTATGATTTAACAAATTATGTGAAGATGGTGGATTATTGTACACAATCATAGAAAAAATATTTCCTTCATCCCTTTTGTTGGTGTCTTCATAGAATTCATGCACATCTTCTACAACTTGAGGATACCCATCATTAGTTGCTGATCCGTAGAATGTAGTGTGATGAATATCACACACATTACCAATCATCACATCAAGCTCATGGCTGCAAGCTATCCCTTCTTGAGGCAAGTTCTCTTCCCAACTCAAGAGTTCACACTCTTGATTTACCTTCCAATTACCATCAACATATTGAATATCTTTGGCATTTGCATTGTCCAACATTATGGAGTTCATTTTATTCTTCCAACTATTTGCTTGATCTCCATTAGCCTTGTATTAGCTTCTTCCATAAGTGGCTGCCATAGAGGATTGATTTTCTGTTTTGCAAAAGAGATGAGCTAAGGAAAGATCAAGACAAAGCCTATCAACCTCATTCTCCTTCTCTTGATAGGCATCATAGGTTTCCTTTGCAAACTTAATAGCATGATCCCTATCTGAGAGCAAGTGCAAATAATCTGACTTTATGGATTCAAATGCTTCTTTGATGGTTCGCACCTTAGAAAGAGTGTCTCCACCCTTAACTCCATTTTGTCTCTCTTCAAACTGCAGCTCCCAGTAAAGTTCTTCAATACAATTGTGTGTGCTATCAAATCTTGATAACACCTTAACAATTTTCTCTTCTGTAACCAATAAGTTATCCTTCAAAACTTGCAGCTCTTTAGGCCCATGATCAAAATCAGGAAAGAAGCTTTGCTCATCAAACATCAATTTTTCTGATTTATTTTCTTTGACTTGATTCTCAAAATCAGCTTCCTTCCTAACAGGAATATCTTCAAACAATGAATCATTATTGATTGATGCTCTTAAAGTCTTGGTAGCAACATACTCTGCTCTAGTGGCTACAACCACCTCAAAGGAATCTTTATGGAGCTTTGCCAAACAAGCTTCTTCATCAAAGACAACGTCTTCTCCAATGACTTCATAGCTTGCAATACAAAATGGATTTTGAGCTTTATCAGGATCAAAGGGAAATTTATCCCACTCAAGTTCCTTAACATACCTTGGTGCCATCTCACCAGGATCCCAAATGCAAAAGGGTTGATTGTAATGATCAACAGGAAAAAGATCTTCATGCTCCTCTTGGATTGTTGACTCATTGAATGAGTCACTCCTCATTCCATTCAAACTGAAATCTTCATCAGTAACTTCCTCCAAGAGCTTAGTTCGATGATCAAGCTCAATACCGCCTTTGCCACTGTCATCAGACTGGAAATAAGAGTCATCAAAGCTGGTTGCTTTGATTAATTGATCATTTTTATCTTTAACAAATCCATCATGAATAGATGTGTTGCTGATTTTATCATTAGTATCCACATACATACCAAAGAAATCTTCTTGGTCACTTGTCATAAATTCTTCATATGTATTCAAAATTGATGTTGCCTCCTTGCACTCACCCTCAACATGTGCAAACAATTGCATATCAATAGGCACTTCTTGAGAAACTGCCTTAGAATCATTGAGAAACAACATTTTATTCCCATCCTTTGCACTAATAACTACCTCTTTTTTTTGCTTTGTCTTCTTCAAGTGTGGCTTCAATTTTCTCTCACACTGAATGAACAAATCTCTGATCAACAAACCAGCCGTAGAGGAATTCTTTCCTTCTTGTTCATGAATGTTTAACATAAAAGTTAGGACGGATTTTGGAATGTCATCCATCTCATTGATAGTCAAAACTAAAATGCTTCTCATTGTTGCCACTACAACCTCCTCATGTTCACTTCAAGTTGAAATGAAGAGGTAATGGATCAAATAATATATTTGATCTTGCATATCTAATTCAACCAACAACATACTTGTTTTGAGTTCAAAAAATATCTTCAATATAGCAACTCTTTTTGGAAACAAACTACTTCCAGTTTCATCCAAATCTTGAAAACTCTCCACTATCATATTTAATATGATCTTCATGGTTTCAACATCATAGGGAAAATGGGAGCCATAATTCTGCCATGTCTCCATGAAACAGAGCAAATCAGCAGCTTGTTTCTTCATCAAGATGCCCCAACCAATAGGGGCTAATTCAAAAATTCACTAATGGGAGCTAGTGCCAACTCCATTATCTTTTGAAGGTGATGTGGTTTCCACTTGTCTCAAACATTGTTCTAACAAATGAAGAATGTTCTCTATTTTCCCTCATTGAAATTCTTTATCAAGTCTC